>NKZO01001509.1:0-58577 GCA_002370185.1 Metschnikowia sp. 01-655c1
TTAAATACTATACTATACTCAAATACTATACTATACTCAAATACTATACTATACTTAAATACTATACTATACTTAAATACTATACTACGACTCTACTGGTTTTAGTGTACCTGAACAAACATTAATATACTATATTTACTGTTAGATCCACGATAGGCAGGGCCCTGCCTATAGAGGATTCATGAAGCCTACTCTGTCCGATCGTAACAAAGGCCATTCCAACTTCTCTTGTGAATCCAGCAACTGTGAATCCCAAAAACTACGAATGGAGTTGATTGATGAGGACCCTGATCTATACGGCTCCATAGGATCTTTGGCCTCGTTCCAGATAATCACCTCTTACAAGTCTCTGAGGTACGTAGTGTTTTTTTCAGTGAACTTTTGTCCGTGGCATTTTATCCATTAAATTACAATTCCGAAGGTTTCAAATTTGAAATTTGAACGCTTCACTTGCCATTACTGAGGTGATTCCTGCTGTATTATCAGAGTACTACTCACCTCTATATCTCATACTGTCATACTGTCATACAATGTTCACGCAGTATATAGACGTGCTGATTTTGGTTGATGGTTTGGTGCCTACTTTTGCTGTCCGTCTTTTCTGGATTGTCTGGAGTGTCTGGATTGTCTGGAGTGTCTGGATTGTCTGGATTGTCTGGAGTGTCTGTTTTGCTGATTCAAGTAAGTGTGCAATGAGGCTCTAATACTTCTATGGCTGAACCATATATCTACTGAGCAGTTGAGTCAGTACACTGAGTCAGTACATTAAGTAGTGGAGTCGGTACTTGTAGAACATTGGTACAGACTTTGGGATGGCATTGGTATGACACTTGTATGACATTTGTATGATGTTCATAGCAGGTAGAGATACTATATATACACTATAGTAGAGCAGGAAGATATACCAGACATACTACCTAGTAGAGGAAGTAGAGATATACATACACAATATAATTGGGAAAGTAGAGATCTAGATACACTATAGTAGAGAAAGTAGAGATGCAAGCTGGGCATGGCAGTAGATACAGATGTACTGGTCATAGAGGTATACTATACATTCTAGTTTCAGTGGATACACTAGATAAACAGATATTGTCATACAAGTTTCTTTCCTCTACTTATTGATATGCTTATGTTCAGGGGATAGTCTGGGAAAAAAAAAACTTATTTGAGGTATAAGCCGGCACCAAAGGCGGTGGCTGAAGAAATACTCTCACTCCCCCATACAATCCAGAAACTTCCAGAAAATCAATCATTCCCTATCAAGTCTACCAAATCATATCAGCTGTATCTATCCCCTGAATATTTATACGTGACTCCATCATCTATATATACCATTGTATACCCTCTCTCAACATATGATTTAGTATATATTAATATACAGGAGTATGTAAATAGTACCATAAGAGACCAAAGCTCTAAGACTTACACAGCCCTATTGTCTGTATACAACATATCCACGAGATACCTCGCCTCTGTACATGCTAGGTACTCGTTGACAATTTATGGCTTCAGTAGTATTCATAGGTTTGAAGGATATTACTTGATGCTAATGCACCATCTTCTGTGTATCTCTACCTCTCAATCTCAAGCCAAACCTCGAGATATTTGAGAGCTGAAGAGCACCTAGCGAACAAACCCCACCAACATATGAATAATTTGATTAATAATCTTAACCAAGAATGTGGGCTTTATTTTTAAATACACATATGGGATCCAGCTGGCAATAGCATCGGGGTCAAAGTGAGCAAGATCCCGAACTCATCTTCCACCCACCTATAAGCTTTTTGTTGTGTCTTCCATGTAAGTGGGAGGATTGTTGTACAGACAATATCAAGTGGATATGTCAAATTATAAGTTGGCCCTGATTATGGAAGACCCTCATGCTGAACCTACGCATGCATGGAATAAAGATTACTTCAACAAAGAGCACCATTAGATAACTTCGGACGACGTGGTATGGCGTATTATACAACGTGGTAAACAGACGTATTTTATAACGTGGTAAACAGACGTATTATAACGTGGTGCATGGTTCCAGACACTCGTACTCTAGACTAGTCTGTGGCAAATTTCAGCTTGCTTGACATACTATTTTACTACTATGCCATTGTACTACCAAGCTATTTAAACTATTAAAACTATTCAAATTATTAAATTATACTGTACTTATGGTTACTGATGGTGACATATCTTGGAGCTACAGTTATGAGCCCTGCACTTGCAGTCATGGGTTTCTCGGGTTATTATTTCTGCAATGAACCGATTTTAAATAACCTCTGTTTTATACAGAATCGCCTGATTTCAATATATCAGAATTTCAAATATTTATGTCATTTCCTATATTCATTCCTATGATCCCTATTCATTCCTATGATCCCTATGCATTCCCATGTTTATTGTTCTTGGTACTGTTATTGATATACAGAACTGACTGGTGAACGTAAATGGTGTGGGAGAATTGATGAATGAAAAAAAAGCTTCTTTTGGAAATACCTGCATATTACCGTTGAATAATAAAAATTATGGTGTTTTTATTTTTTGATGGACTGGCGTATGTCCAACAATAAGTGACCGCGAATGCTAAAGTTCATAGGCTTTTGAATACCCCCAATGCAATGTTAAAATTCCAAATCTGCAAAACTCCAAAAAAAGAATCCTTGTATATAATTCCTATATGCTTTTTTGGCCTCTACAATACTGAAAAATGGTACTCGCTTTTTGGCGGGCTTTTGGCGGGTGATTTTGAGTAATTTTTAAATATGGTCCTGCATATGCTCGTGCAACCATACTCGCGGTCCACATTTGCAATAATAACCAACAGTCCAATGATAATCACAGCAGAAAGTGAGTGACCATGCGATTGTGACCACCTAATTGTGACCACCTAATTGTGACTACATGACTGTGACCAGACACTCTGGTCACTTTAAATTAATTCTGTACTAAATATAAGTATACTATTATATGCTCATGGCTCATTTCCTACCAAGTACCCAATTTCTAGCCAAAATCATTGCTTCCTCATGTCCAGCAGCTTAGAATTAGCACTAAAAGTCACTGAACCGACTCAGCACCGTCTAAAAGAAAAATATCAAGTAAAAAAATAAGGAAACAATTGAAATAGAGGAAATTAAGAAAGATACACCTATTCTAATCTCACTCTCTATCAATTCTATTATCATTATTAGTGCTCTTATAGTTCTCTTGACTGCATTATAAAAGTGCTTTGGAGTGTAGGATGCTAGAGATAAGTATATGGTATACTGTACTAGAGAGTACTACATTAAGGGTACTAGTACTTTAGAGTATGGTAGTGAAGAAGTTGTCTTTACCCATTTATTATAATCTTCAGCATAAAGATAGCAAAAAAGCAATATAGTGAAACTCAAACATACTCCACATCTCAAGTATACTATAGAATATGACCCTGAGTGTTAGATTCACGACGAGCAGGGCTCTATCCATAGACATATCATGAATTTTATGTCGTCTGATCCAATGGATATTGAATAAGGCCGTGTCCTCCCAAGTTCAGCAATACAGATAGAAGCAGTGTATACATTGTCTGTGTGTACATTGTCTGTGTGTACATTGTCTGTGTATACATAGTGTGACAGTACAGCAGTCTGTATGAGTAGCAGTGTAGCAGCCTATGTATGAGTAACAGTAGAACATTCTATGTATTAATAACAGTAGAACATTCTATGTATTAATAACAGTAGATATTCTATGTATTAATAACAGTAGATTTTCTATGTATTAGTAACAGTAGAGCAGTCTATATATTAGTAGCAGTATAGAGAGCATGGTGCTCGTATAATTATGGCCTGTGACGACAGAGCACTCACTTCTATTGGTTCTGTGAAGAGTTTTTACAAGTCACGTTTTCTCTACACTAAAAAGTAGCTTAGATTTCTCCTTTTGAGGAATCACCGGCGAATTAACATACATAACTGAGTACCTGACGTAACTTGATAACACTGATTACGTGCTTAAATGAGAAGTCAGATACAGTGGACCAAATTTAGAGACTTTTAGAGATAAAAAGTGATAGGCAAAGACAGTGAGATTTGGATTTAGGAAAGACCTGAGTGACAGTTAACACTACTGGGGCTGATAAAATTGGCTCCAGGATTTTTTGTAGTCAAGATTCCACTTCAATTGGTCACTCCCTCTATTTCTACGTCATGACTTCTACGCCATTACTTCTGAGCCATGAATTCTGAGCCAAAACTTCTGAGATGTGGTTTCTACACTATGACCACTCCATCTGTACTGTCTTTGTGTCTTCTCTGTGTCTTCTCTGTGTCTTCTCTGTACTGTCTACTTTTCTGTACTGTGGTACCTCTTTCAATAGTTTGTCGAAAGGCATCAGAGGTCATGTTCAGACTCTCATGAAGTGACCATCCTAGCTTTAAATCTCAGTATGCTTATGAGTAGGTATAGTTATAGTTAGTTATAGTTAGTTATAGTTAGTTATAGTTAGTTATAGTTAGTTATAGTTAGTTATAGTTAGTTATAGTTAGTTATAGTTATAGGTGAAAGAATCATGGCAGAGATTCAGGGAACCAAAATTAAATGGGGAACTCAGAAAGAAAAGCCTCGCATCAGATAGAAATTATAGACTAAAAAATAGTTGTCAATATTAGGCCTTAGATTATCTCCATTGATAACGACCACCTGCATATAACCAGATGACCTGATACTACAATCCGATAAGGGGTGCATTCTTCTGTGCTATTTTGAATTAGTACTTCCCCAGAATAGCCCAAATGTTGCAGTCCCTATCCCATCGTCCCTATCTCATCGTTCCTATCTTAGATAAGACTACGGGTCGGGCCATTTTAGGTACCACTCAAATAAATACCATCTCAGATCATGGCATGAGCCATCAGGTCATTGCCTAATCCGTTTATCGGACCATCAGCCATCAATTAGCCATTGCCCTTATTAGTAGTTAGATTAGTAGTCACTAGTCAGATTAATAGTTAAATTAGTAGTCACTAGTCAGATTAATAGTTAAATTAGTAGTCAAATTAGTAGTCAAATAGTCAAATTAGTAGTCAAATTAGTAGTCAAATAGTCAAATTAGTAGTCAAATTAGTAGTCAAGTAGTCAAATTAGTAGTCAGATTAATAGTCACATTACTATTCAGTAACAGTCACTAACTGTTACTCACCCTGCTATGGTCTTATCATATACCACTGTGTTACAGTATAATGAAGAGTCTTCTTTTTTAGATGTGTATGGAACTGTATAGTATGCGCAGAGAACAATAGTAGACTAATGGGTGCGACCCTGAGTGGGTCCCGAACATCCATCATTCGTATATACACGCCACAACGGACTGAACAATAGGTGCCACCAGGTATCAGCTAACTCCATCAACCACTAGCATACAACAGCTCACTTAACCACTGAGTGAACAGCTGACTCTGATTCCATTAACCCTAATATGAACTGCTGACTCCATTAACTATGGAAGTACTGACTCCTTTAACCATAATATGGAAGTACTGACGCCATTAACTATGGAAGTACTGACGCCATTAACTATGGAAGTACTGACTCCTTTAACCCAAAATGGAATACTGAACCCTAAATGGAATACTGAACCCCTAAATGGAATACTGAACCCCTAAATGAAAGTACTGAGTCTGACTGCACTATATATAAGGACCCAATATCCCCTCTCTTTTCAAATCATCACCATGCAATCTCTCTTCTACTTCCTCCTCCTTGTGGCCTCAGTGTGGGCCGAATCCACCGGGCTCGTCTTCTTTAGAAGAGTCGACAACCACTTTATCCCCCTCACCGTCGCCCCCGATAAAGGTTACACCGTCCTTTCCACCAAACCATCTCAAGAACGTCCTCCTGAGTTTACCCTCCAGCAAGGTTATGCCGAGACCAAAGGTGTACGCAATGCGGGCGTCGTTGGCTTCTATGGACCCTCGCTTGCTTTTGGCCCTAGGGTCATTGCAACACGCCTTGAGTTGGACGGCCGTGGAAAGATCATCAAGCCAAAGCTTTTCTACTGTTACGACACCAGCAAAAGTGTTGGCCACCTGTACAGAAGCCATCCATCTGAAAACCAAGAATTATGCGTACCAGGCGAAGTCTACCTCTTGCCTCGTGATGCTGGAAACAACCACCACTGATTGGCTAGGTGATTGGATGTCAATGTCAATGTCAATGTCAATGTTGGCACTCCGTGTTGGTGATGCCATAGGTTATTTTCTTGTCACAATTCGACATGCATTGGCTTTTTCTTTCTGCCTATCTTTCTAGTACATAGCTACGTTCATAGATGTTGATGGGTATTTTCGTGTAGTCACTACTTATTTCTTACCACCATTACAGAAGTAACAGTAGTACTCTATACTCTGGTTCTGTACTGTATTACCACCACTACTACTCTATACTCTGATTCTACACTGTATTACCACGACTGTTAGATCTATCCTAGACAGTGCTCTACCTATTGAGGTATTTGGGCCTACACTGTTCATCGTAATAATGGCCATTGCAAGAGCTTCACAGTTCATTGTGCCAGATTCAACCCTCACCTATTGCTATGTTGCTGAGTTTCGCAGCCACATCACCTCGAAAACCATAGACGCATCACTATTTCATTTGGTAGTCACTGTCCTCTTTTGGTAGTCATTGTCCTCTTTTGGTAGAGTAGTCGCGAATGAACATAGCAAACAGGGTACCTAATGCAGTAAGAATCTAACAGTGATGCTCTTATTTCTTAAGTCCTACTCCTACCACTCATAATACTCCTACCACTCATAATACAAATACACTACTACACTATAATTACTAGATTCTTGTTGACACATTAATTACATAAACTTGTATTCGTTGATGATTCTTCAAGGGAGCAATCTGAGCTATTTTTCAGTGTTTAGGAGAACATGACTTTGAAAAACTCTTTAATAAAAAAAAAGTCATGGTCAAGGTCATCACGGTTCAAGACATACTGTCAAATTGTATGTGACTACGTTCTTCAATGGCCATTGCTAGGATCAGACAGCGTCATAATACCTCTATGGGAAATGTCTGCCTAGAGTGGATCTAACATGAAGTATATCTATTAATAGTGTTATAGTTGTTTAGTTGGTGAAAAAATTGAGTGTAATCGAGTGTAAATTGTGTAAATTGTGTAAATTGTGTAAATTGTGTAAATTGTGTAAATTGTGTAATTGAGTGTAATTGAATGTAAGTGAGTGTAACTGAGTGTAATTGAATGTAAGTGAGTGTAACTGAGTATAGGGGTATGGAGTATGGGTCGCACTGATGGTTGCAACACATTCACAACTTCTCAATCAAAGATCAAAGGTTTTCAGGGAATGGCGCGAAACTCCTTTGTACGTGTGCGAGTGTGCGAGCTTGGGAAAAGGCAGGGGACGAGCGAACGAGCGAACGAGCGAACGAGCGAAGCGAACAAGTGCGCGGCGTGGTTCAAGACAAAGACAGAAAGAAGATGCGAATCAACAACTACTCATTTTCCAAACCATCAACTGAACCTCTAACATAACCATCAACATGAATCATCAACATAACCTCTAACATGAACCATCAACATGAATCATCAACATGAATCATCAACTGAACCATCAACAACTGAACCATAATTTAGCAACTGAATATCTGAATGATTTTACATGGACCAGAGAACCTCTGAACCTCTGAACCGCTGAACCTCTGAACCGCTGAACCTCTGAACCGCTGAACCGCTGACAGAACAACAGAACCTCTGAAGTGAACCTCTGAACATGAACTAATAAACTGAGCCCTGCTTAGATCCTAACAGGAATTGGGCAGAGCTAAAATCCATCTTATATACTTCAGCAACTCTGCTAACGTTGTACACAATTATATTGTGGGAGCCTTAACTCCATAGATTTTCCCTGAACAACTGAACTGAACTAATATAACCTAACAATTCGACAATTGAACAACTGAACAGAACAACAGAACAACAGAACAGAACTAATATAACCTAACAATTGAACAACTGAACAACTGAACATGAGCTAATACTTTGGCCAGGTCAACTCAAGGACTTCAACAAGAGTTAATGTTACGGATTCATAATAAGACTTCAGGCCAGGACTTCACGAATTCATGTTAAGACTCATGTTCAGACTCACATTTATAAGAGATATGTTCATGAGATACACGTTCATGAGATACACGTTCATGAGATACACGTTCATGAGGTTAAGTTGAAGAGGAAGGTAGGGGTATGTTAAGGGTGCGTTAGGAATTCATATTAATGACATCGGTTAATGACATCGGTTGACTAGATACATGTTTATGAGATTCATGTTAAGACTCATGTTTAGAGATTCAAGACTTTTTATGAGATTCAAGACTTTTTATGAGATTCAAGACTTTTTATGAGATTCAAGACTTTTTATGAGATTCAGATGAATGACTTCGGTTAAGACTCTTGTTCACTTCGATGATGGTCAGAGGAAACTTGAGTATAGGAAGAGTGGGTTGATTGACATGAGCCAAATTCTAATATAGATGATAACGGGGTCCCGGAACTGAATCTGCCAGGTATTCTTGATACTCAGAACATCGCTCAACATGAATACTGACTGAATCTGAATACTGACTGAATCTGAATACTGACTGAATTGACACTGAATCTGAATACTTACTACTGATACAAATACTGATCTGGAAATCCACTAACCTCATGATATCCAAAGTCTTGGGTTGAGCACCAGAGGTATCAATAGAGAAATACCAGGCTAATCTAAACTAGGCTAATCGAAGACAAACAGAAACGAAGAAGACAATTGATTTTGGATTCATAAGAATGTTAGAGCTTATTGAATATTCCAAAGGGATTCCATATCAACTCATTTTCTATTATGCCTGTTTTCTGTTCCATCTGTTTTCTGTCTGAACATATGGATAGATCCAATTCTATTATGATTGCCTATATCCTGGCCAAATATACCGGCCTTTCGTTGTTTTCAACCCAAAAGCGATTATGGTGTTTGAGTCCAACTGGTCTTTAAGATCAACTGGTCTTCAAACCACTGCTTATCCGAGACTGGTGATCCAAGTATTGATTTATTGCCTTTCGTTTTCTGTTCCATTGCCTTTTTTTCTGTTCCATTGCCTTTTTTTCTGTTCCATTGCCTTTTTTTTCTGTTCCATTGCCTTTCTTTTTTCTGTTCTTTCTTTTTGTTTGTTTTTCATGTACCGAATTCTGGCTCCACTTTATAAGCCATTCCATTGTTCATTCAAAATAATAGCAACAATGACATTATGACAGGTCATTGTGGAGTCAGTGAATGCAGTCATTCATTCAACACTCGCTTAGCAGAAGGTGTGCAACAGAACCGATACAGCAACCAAAGCTCCAAACCAAAGCTCAAAACCAAAACTCCAACCTAACAAATTAAGTAGGGAAGTTCAACCCAATTGCTTTCATAACTTCATATGAAGATGTCAGCCTACACTTTAATGTGCATTTGTTCATGGACCGTGCCAACCAAGGAAATCTAAGTTTGCCCAAACATAGACTGTTGATAAATAGATTGAAGATCTTAATGAAAAAGACTCAAAGACTTGGAACCGGGTTACTGAATACACCAAATGACTTACTGATGACTTACTGAATACACCAAATGACTTCCTGAATGACTAAATGACTTCCTAAATGACTAAATGACTTACTGAATGTTGTTACTGAACTTTCTACTTAACAAAAACAATTAGCCAAAAGGTCATTTACTGAAAAGCTGTTTATGGGCTTAGCACGGATTGAATGACATGTATCTCTAATTCACATCAATCAATGACCCCACCATAATAGCTTATACGGAAACCCAAAGTATACGTGTCGAGCTTTATAAAAAATATCACTTGAATCGGGATTCCGCAAAGTGGGAAAGTAGTCTTCGGATTCATTGTGGGCGTCAGAGCATCTCACTGGATTTATGTTGGAGTCACATTTAATACTGGGGACTGGACTGGGACTGAATACTGAATACTGAATACTGGACTGGGGACTGAATACTTTACTGGACATTCTATTGTCCCTGCCTGACTTGACTCTAAGGACTGTTTCCTCGGAAATGAAAATTGCTCCTCCACTTGCCAAAAGACTTGACTGCATCAGAAGATACCAAACCCGACGGCCCGAAGATTATGGAAACTATGGCTTGTTTCTTTGTCTCCAATATGGATCTGGTCCTAAAAAATGGGAAAAATGGGAAAAATGGGAGATATGGCAATTCACAAGTCACCGGTCAGATGAACATGGTTGGTCTAGATAAGGATTTCATTGGCTTAGATTAGTGGAAATATTGGTGCACACTAGGATTTGGTTGTTCTGTTCCACGGTCCGTCAGGACTGACCGTTTTGGAATTAGCACTTATTGGACCCGGCATGGCTACGTGCAAAACAAGCTAGAGGCCAAGTCCCCAGAGTCCAAGTCCCTAGAGGCCCAAGTGTTCAAGATTTTCTGCCCAATAAAAAGCAGAATTACGAACCCAGAACAGTATGAAGCCAAAATTACACTGCACTTCACTACGCAACAGTGGACAATTCACTCCACAAGTGGTCATTTCACTACACAATAGTGGTCACTTCACTCCAAAATAGTGGTCACTTCACTCCACTATAGTTGTCACTTCACTCCCAATCTAATTAATATCGAAAGCTAATTGTGTATAGTTAGCACAGTGCAGTGTAGTGAACGGGCCAAAAAAAAAATCTAATATAGATTAAACCAATCAAAAACAATATCCGAAAGCCAAGACATGGTGAGGTCTACTTTCAATCTTAGCCACCCAAGTTATGGCTTGAGTGCAGGATAGTAGTTAAACGTCTTGGGTGCTTGCCTATTGTGGCCAGATGGAGTGGAGTTAAGCCCTCCTGGTGGCCCCAAACCCCCACACCATCAAACTACATGTGGTTATTAATGAACTCCCACTGCAGACGATACTTCAAAAAGAGCTAGGTCACGTTCTTGGTGCCGTACTGTGCTGCATAGTGCAACGGTATCCGCTTGAGGATATCTTTGGGTGAGAGCACTCTTCACCAGAACAATAGATGTTGTTTTTCATCTTCGAGAGCCATCATGGAAGAAGTACTATAATGGCTTATCATGGTACAAAGCACTATGATGTGTAGTAGTCGATAGAGTACAGTGTAGTAGTAAATAGAGTACAGTGTAGTAGTAAATAGAGTACAGTGTAGTAGTAAATAGCATAGTGAATTAAGGTTCTATGTTCTACCCTGTATTACTTAAACTACGTACCTGCAACTACAAACCTCTATCTGACACTTCGCATATTGTCAGATAGCAAAAGCCGTATTACATCCTGGCCCTTGTTAGTATCGGGAAGAGACTTCATAATACCTCCATGGGTAGCTGAAGGTCTTTTCGACCGGCTTTTTGTCCAAGATATACTTCAAGTCGACGGAATTTTGGCCAATTGAATTTGGTGAATTGATTTTGGTGAATTGATTTTGGTGAATTGATTTTGATGGTGGCAGATTCCGTGGGGTCAATTCCGTGCGGACAATTCCGTGGGACAGTTTGCCTGTCATCAGTCTGTCTCCAAATGACTATTCCTCTAAGGAAGAATGATCAAATAACAGATGGAATGAATGAAGTAGATGATAGTTTATTATTGATGGTATACAGAATATTAGAAGGGTATAAGAGTATAGGGTAGAGGTGGAGGTGGAGGTGGAATAGAAAAGGAGTAAATAAGCGGGCCTGATAGTTTCTTTTTCAAAGTACTACTCAATTTGAACTTCTGACGCTACCATCACCTTAATCCGGAATTTCTAATCTTAACTAAATTCCGCACGGAAATAAGAATAAGCTCAGATACTGAATACCAGTTCCATAGTGACCAGTGTCCAGTGTCCATAGTGTACTGTACCAGAATGTACGGTACTGTTCCAGAATTTACGGCACTCTTCCAAAATTTACTATACACAATCTACTATACACCAGTACATACCAAACCAGACCACACTTTATCCTCACAATTGTATCACTAGGTTTGGCCGAGTCTGGGGCTGTTGCATTGTGGAAGTATTGCGGCAAGGTCCTGCACAGCTCCGTGCAGCACCGCGGCCATGTAACTACTGAGGTTATCCAGTAGATTTAGAGGTAGCACACCCAGAGACACCGGGGTTTTTCCTCTAGTATTTCCTCTAGTATTTCCTCTAGTATTTCCTCTAGTTTTTCCTCTAGAACGGTGTATATCGTTGAATATCAGCCCTTGAATATTCTCTATGCATTTAAATTTGTTCAATATATATATGTATCATGTGGAGACGACTGACTGACTGTCTGATAATAAGTAACCATACCTGACCCACTGATATATACTGGATGACTGAGCTACGTCTGGCGACTGACCAAAGTGAATGTCTATTATAATGTATGGGTCTCTTCAGGTACAGGAAATGCATCACAACTTATACTTTGGTCATGAGTGGTAGCATTTCTGTGATGAAAGTGACCGGTGTGGAAGTGAAAAAAAGAAGGTGACCCATAGAGGTGAAAAGAAAGAAGGTGACCAATAGAAGTGAAAACGTGGGGTGAAAAAAAGAAGGTGACCAATAGATGTGAAAACGTGGGGTGAAAACGTGGGGTGAAAACGTGGGGTGGGGAGACTTGGCCTTCTGCGTATATAACAGAAACACTTCCCATACATAAACCCCATTATACCATGATATTCTCTCCCCTCCTCGCCCTTCTTCTTTTAGCGTCCGCAAATGCAGACTCCATCTTCCCCCTTGCCTTTTTTTGCCAAAATCGGCGATAAATTGGTGCCCATTTCCCGCAAACCTGGGGACCGCTTCAACTTCTTCACCAACAAAAACATGTCGGAGAAGGTTGCGGAGTTCGCGTTACAGGATGGTTACGTTCGGACTTTCGATACCAATTTTCCTGGCTACCCTTCGGGTTCCATGGGCCAATATTTGTGTTTGGAGGGCCTGTAGTCAAGATCGAATTTCAGTTTGATCACTATATGAAGATCGTCAACTTCCAGTTCTACTTCTGTGACCATCCCTACAACCGAGGCCGGCTGATCTTCAATACCCGGTTCTACGGTGACAAGTGTAAGAATACTGAGGTGTTTCTCTTGCCCTATAGTCGGGAAACACAGATTTCATCCAATGTCACGGGCTAAATGTCTCCTCGATGTCTCCAGTTCTTTATATCCAGCGATTCAGACGTCCAAATCAGGAAATAGTGAGACCACTGAAGACTTGAAGATTTGAGGACTTGAAGATTTGAAGACTTGAAGACTTGAAGATTTGAAGACTTGAAGACTTGAAGACTTGGAGCTCAACGATAAAGTCCTGGAATGCCAGGTTTTTGCTCCAAATGCTATGGACTGGTAGTTATTTTAACACTTTCTTTTCCTTCCACTTGTAGCTAGAGACTGGCTTCTGGTTTCTGGATTAGCCAAAGAATAGAGAATAGAGAATAGAGTATGAGAGTATGAGAGTATACAGGACAGATGAAAAGCCAGTATACTCAATACACTCTACTGCTATATTCTGTGTTAGTTCCCATATGGGCAGAGCACTACCCATACAAGAATTTCATGTGCCCGGTTATAGCTAGCCGGGCCGATCCATGTCCACATTAATCGAGCTGTTTTGTGACGGTGAACGCAACAAACTGAAGCTATACAGCTTTCGGGCACTTTGACAAGCTGGGGGTCTTCCAGAGAAACGCTGCTGAAGGTCACTGTCACTTGTATTTTGGTGTCTTTGGTGTCATATGGTAATCTGCTCACAGTACTATGTACTGTAGTGCCTTATACCCTATGAATATAGGTTCCCAACGCTGATGATTGCTCTCTTGATAATTTCATTGTTGGTCCTGATTGTTGGTCCTGATTATTGTCACACTCAGTCGTCCTCCAAATCCTGACCAGTAGATCACTTTTGCTTTCTCATCTGACATCTGAATTATCATCAGCACAAGTATTTCTGTATAGACCAGAGCTATAATTAGAAATTTTGACTTTGACTTTGACTTTGACTTTTGGAACTTGGGTTTGAATTTCAGGTAAATTGGTTTTTGAATGTCTTGCAACCACCATGAAATTCTCTAGTCCAATTTATGTAGATCACGCGATATAGGTCACGGGATGTATGAGCGAGATGTCATGGTGTAGCAACTGCCAAATTTTTCAAGAAAACTGATGCAATTCTCCTGATCTTTAATGACTGCTGAAACTTTCCTGATCGTAACTGAATCGAGAAACAAAAAAGAAAAAGCTCACCTGTCCCATCTGGGCATTATACATGTATCCCAGATCAGAGGCTTGTGTGCAGGCTGTGAGCACCCCACTTGCTCTCCACACTCATTCCACCAGCTCCAACAATTTGAAACCATTCCTCTTTTTCCTTTTCAGCCCCCTTAAAATCCACAATTCTTCTGTTCTGGCTTTCACGAAATCACATAATCCATTAGCTCCTCTCTTGTCCCTTCTCTCATTTTTCCATGTCTGTTGCTGTTGCCGCCAGGTTTCTCGATGATAAACTCGGGAAATGGAACCAGAAAAAACCCCTTGTTTTGGGAGTCTCCGGCCCCCAGGGTGGAGGCAAGCTGTACCTTGCGCAGAAACTCCTCCAACACCTTTCGGAAACCCACCCCGAACTCCGTTGTGTGGGCGTACTGATTGATGACTTTTACCTCACGCATAGCGAACAGGAAAAGGTTTCAGCAAAGGCACGTGCGAGCGGCAACTTCGTCTTGGAAGGCCGTGGGTTGCCAGGGACTCACGACGTGCAATTGGCCTTGGACGTCATGCACAAGTTGGTCAACCGGGAACCTTGCAAGGTGCCAGTGTATGATAAGAGTGCATATGGCGGTGCGGGGGACCGGATGCCTGCGGAGCAATGGCAGCAGGTGAAGGAGCTGGGAGTGGACGTGGTGATATTTGAAGGCTGGTTCACGGGTTTCACTGCCATCGATGATGCATCCTTCCCCTCGGTATACCTCTCCAACGACCCCTCGGGCGTAGTGGCCCGAAGCTCCATGCACCACTTGCAGGACATCAACGGCGATCTCCGAAGCTATGAGGCGCTCTGGAACTTCTTCGACTTCTTTGTCTTCTTGCAAGTGCAGGACTTGGACTATATCTACCGCTGGCGCCAGCAGCAGGAAACACACTTGAAGGCGACGGCCGGTCTGGGAATGTCCGACGACCAGGTGGCGGCCTTTGTACGAAGGTACATACCCATGTACCACCTCTATTACTGGCGTATGTGCAGACAAGGCTTTTTGCCTGCTGGCCGAAACCTTCGGATCCAGGTAGACCTTGATCGTGCGGTGATTGGTTCTGAGGAGGTGTAATCGGGAATCCACAATACAAGGCCTCACCAATTCAAGGCAATCACCAGTCTAAACAAACTTCCAAACACTCTAAACAAATATAGACCAATTGCAGGAGTGTACACCTATAATGCAATAGACATGGAACAAAGTGGGTTACCGAAAAGGTGGGTAATCTCAAATATTATTAGAGAACTCCCATTTTTTCGGGCTTTTCGGGACTTCATTGAAGCATTAATTCTTCATTGGAGATATTTTCAAACCCACTCTGGAACCAGATCACCCAATCTCCTCCAGCTTCAGTTCCTCAAAATAACAAATTCATGGTGTACACTAAACCCTGGAGTGTATGTGCACTCTCATAGACCAAGCAGGGATAAATCCTTTCAAAAAGCCAACAAAAAGATTCGTATGCCACCAATGACCAAGACCTTGTCTTGATTATGGACTCAAGATGCCGTAAGAAAAGGTCCAGCTCACGGTCCACACTATGTCTTTCCTGAAAACAGCCTTTGAACCCAACCTGGACTCGACGCTCTAGGATAAAGGGATTAGAGCCAAGACTGAAATTCACCTCTAAGTCCCTCTGGATCGTATTAGCTGAGGAGGTTTCCCAACATACACGGAATCCTCAGAATTGCCTTCTCAACTCCCCCAAAATACCCATCCTTAGAGTTAAAATACCCATCCTTAGAATTCTCAGATGCCTCATTAAAGATGAAAACGGATCAGGGTTCATAAAGATATGGTCCTCTTCAGCATTCATAATCAGAAAGAGCCATGGAGATTAAAGACTGAAAATTGAAGATGAAGAGTGACGATTTGAATATTCCGATTTGAGGATCCAGATTGAATATTCAGATTTGAGGGTCCAGTTTGAAGATCCAGATTTGAGAAAGAAATGGGAGTAAAAAACTTAGGGGGTGAGATTTACAGGGGGGAAGTCGCCTTTTATAGACCATGCTCCCTTTTTCCCCGCCCTGTTTATTTGCAGCCACCAGCCATGCAGGAGCGGCGAGCAGCGAAATATATAAAGGCTCCGCATTCCCCCAGTTCAGGAAAAAAATATATTTTTATTATTTGTTAGATGATAGCCTTTAATGGCAGCCAAAACATACTTTCTTATCTCTGAAGATGCAAACTCATGGCCCCATAGATTAAGTGAATACATACTTAGATAGACTTTACTTAGAAGTGCTTTACTTAGAAAGGCTCTACCATATAAAGGTTTTACCATAGAAAGGATTTAAAGAAAGGATTTAATGAAAGGATTTAATGAAAGGATTTAATGAAAGGATTTAATGAAAGGATTTAATAAAAGAATTTAACGAAAGGATTTACTTAAAAAGGATTTACAAAGGTTCTTCCATAGAAAGGCTTTACTTAAAAGGCTCTACCAAGCTATATTTGATCTTTGCATTTTGTTCCTTGACCACCACCAACGATCAAAAGATCTCCATTCCAACGCAACCCATGCATGGCCGCAAGAAGTTGTTGCCAGTGTACATTCAGCATCCGAAACTCAACAGTGCAAAGTCCATGTTTCGGATGGTGATTTGTTGAATCCTCCTCAGTCCATGAAAAAGAGGAAGTGGAAAATTGGGATTCTTGAGTCTACAGAAGAAGATCGAAAGATCTACGAAGTGGCGAAGCCGAAGAAGAAAGAACATATAATTTGAACAGGAAGAGCTGGAATGAGATGGAACTAATCTAGAGCCAGGGATGTTGAGGAATAGAACTAGAACTATAACTAGGGCTATATAAGAGGCAGTGATTGCTGGGTTGAACTGCATCAATATCCACACATGCAAAGCCTTCACTGAGAACTTGCCTGATTCTTTGACCGATTGGGATATCCACAGCAAGAAACGGGATCTTGAGGAAGACAAGGTGAGGATAGAGATCATCGATGTATTCAGCATCATTTCCACCGGATTCAAGTCTGATTCTGTATTATACTCCAATGACCTGGTCGTGGCCAACTTGGTGTCAATAATCAAGAATATGAAGGATGCTTCACTTAGAAAGTCTTTAGTTAAAAGGCTTTATTTAAAAGGCTTTACTTAGAAAGGCTTTAGTTAAGAAGGCTTTACTAGGTCAGCCATGGTGATACACCCAGTGGTGAATTTGAAAGGTGAAATACGTGGGGAGACACAACACTTTAAGACCAAATAATGGAGTTCATGATACTTGTCTTGTGTGGTGCTAACTGAACAAGGTCATTTGTTGAGGAAGCTACTACCTCATGATTTCACCCAAGTCATCATGAATTACCATCCATAATCCTGACCCTTCTTATCGGCTTGGCTGCTTCAGATCACCGGAAGCTTCTATACAAACAAGAGGTCCGTGGGAGCCAATGTCCAGTCATTTTGTTTCCAGTTTTTTTCCCAAATACCGGATTCTTACTCCTGGCAAGCCCTATTTCCGTTCCAACCAGAGCTTTGTGCCCTTAGTACACTTCACTCTCGAAAATGGCATCACATCGACTCCGAAACTCCGTGATCCAATCCATCAGTTGGTCTCCTAGTTGCTTGATAGAAATGGTCTCCTAGCCTGATAGAAATGGTCTCATAGCCTGATAGAAATGGTCTCCTAGTTGTTTGATAGAAGTGGTCTGGTATTCGCTCGGTCAAATAGTGCTTTAGAGGTACAAATTCCGACAGAATTCTACAGGTGTTGTTCATTTCGCAGCTGTTACTCATACCTCAGATTAAAACAGGCATAGTGACTTCTCCAATCTCCCCGATCTTGTTACTAGTCTTAGTGCCATAGCTTCAGAGCTCAGACATCAGTGGTCGTTAGGATACGGTGAAATAAGTACTATGTACATTTCCGTTCCATAGCTTGGAAGATTGATAGTTTTTTTTGTTGGATACGTCCTTCCAAAAAACGACCTTACAGGATGACCCCAGAACAAAGACTTATGTACCATAGAATAATGGTATTCTACAGTATCATGAGCTGTTACCCTATTAGGTATCATGATATCCAGTTACATTCTTGTTGGAACGATTGAAACCAGGAGGTTACTATGTTCATTGATGACTTCTCGAAGAGGAATCTGAGCGGCTTTTTTGATGTTTAAAGAGAAACCTAGGCGTCGAAAACTCACCATTAGAACAATAGTGAGGACTAGATGGGCATGATACGGAGCTTGCAATAGCCATCCAAGTACTTCGTACAATCGCCTGGCCACTGCTAGGATCGCCTATAGTAGATCTAACAAGACCAAAGTAATCGGATTACTTACTCGTATAGTTAAGGCTATATTATAGAGTGTAGGGTCGTGCGCCACTCATATTGCGACTAGTGATTCATTGAATAGGTGATTCCTCTACACAACTTCGATAGTTATTTATTGAACGCCATGACAATTGACACTGGTGTCATTGATAGATTCAATGATAGACTAAGTGGACTCATTGGTATCTGACTGTACAAGGTGAACCCATTGACCAAACCATGACTAGTCATTGTCAACAGGCCATTGACTAGCCACAAACAGGCCATTTCAAAAGACCAAAAGACTATTCAATGTCAACGGATCATAATACAAACCATGGGACCATAAGACAAACGACCATGAGACAAACCATTGAGACCATAAGACAGTATATTGAGACAATGGACCATGGAGCTTTGGGTTCACGTGATCAAGTGTTCTGCATCAGCATAGCACTCACACCTGGTAGTCTTCCGGGTAAAAGATCAAGCGCTCCACGCCGTTCTCCGTCAAAATGACCATTCTAATCACACCTCCCGACAGCCCGTCCCACTTGATGGCCTCGGCAAGGGCCGACTTGATGAACTGCACACAGTCGTCCTTCTCCATCTGCGGGCGGAAGTTCTTATCACACCAGCCATAGATGAAGGTAGACCCCGAGCCAGCAATGGCATACTCCTGCTCATGCATAGAGCCGCCAATGGGAATCAGGTAAACCGACCCCTTGTTCTTCAGGTCGTAGCCTGCACAGATAATGCCCGCCGTCAACGCATCCTTGTTGTTGTAGCAGATCTCCTGGAAAATGGAGGCCGCCACCTTGGTGGGCGGCGTCTGGCCTGCAGGCAACTGCACCGAGTACATTTGCAAGTGGAACTTGACAATATCCGCCACCGCCTGGGTATCGGCCGCAGACCCCGACCGACAGCAGTAGATGGTATCGTGGATCTGCGTCAACTTGTCCAGCACTCGGTTGGCGATGTAGGTTCCGGTGGTTGTTCTGGAGTCTGCGCCGAGAATCACGCCGTCCTTGAACTTGACCGCCATGATGGACGTGCCAAGCGACACCTCGCCTTTTTTGAGGTGGTTGATATCCACTGAGATTCCGTTCATTGTGGTGTATGGATGTGGACTTGGTGTGGACTTGGTGTGGTGTGGTGGCGTAAGTGAGTAGGTGAGAAATGAGAGTGTAGGTGATTTAATTAGTGTGAGTGAGAGTGAGAGTGAGAGTGAGAGTGAGAGTGAGCGCAGTGCGTGGGTTTGGATGCAGGATGTCCTGATATGGAGAAAAGAAGAAGACACTCCAAGTCCTTATAGCAAACATCAGTACCTCTATATTAATTAAGAATGGTTGGTCTGGGGTCGGGAGGCATTTTGGTGTTGTCCGTCAAATAATGTATATTCCTGTGTATAAAGAAAAAATGGGGGAGCTTTTGCAATGAGTCTGGGGTGAGCAGTTGCGAACCGGAAATGGCCTTTTTTCGGTACAGTGTTTTTCAAAAGAATTCAAACCAGCGAGGCCAAATGTTTCGAACCAAGAAGACAGAATGATTCAAACCAACAAGGCAAAAGTATTTAAACCACACTACCAAAATTAAAACCACTAATTCAAAATTAATAGTGAGAGTACTAATAGTGAGAGTACTAATAGTGAGTACTAATAGTGAGAGTATATTTGTGGAATTGAACACATGATACATGCCCACATTTTCCTAAAAATGCAGACTCAGGATTCAAGCCGAAAAAAATGGGCCAATATAGCAGTGGTAGAGCACTATTATCTTAGAATAGAGCACTAGTATCTTAGAGTAGAGGACTAGTAACATAGCATAGAGGACTAGTAATACAGAGTAGAGTACTAGTAATACAGAGTAGATCATCGCACAGTCTTTTAAACCAAATGGCTTAATGCTTCACACCAACTTTCATTAGAACTAATTATTCTGAAATCTTGAATCTGGACGATTGCCTCATATGTTCAATATCTGGGAGTCTGCAGTTAAAATCAAGGGCTACCCCGGAATTGGCTCTAGCGAGAACCCAAAACACCCGTACACCCGGTTACCTCAGCAGAAAAAGTCCCAACGCAAACGACCGTTTTTTCATGGTACGGAAAAAAGAGTGGGTTTGGTGGAATCCTGGAATTCCGGACTTTACTATGCATATTTTGTTAGTTGAAAAGGTTTTCGTGGTGGGTTTTTGGAGGTCCTGTAGCTGGGCATTTCCGGCCGCGGTCCTTAATTCCGGTCAATCATACCATAACAGTGCTCATAATCATACATCATATAAGTATGTCAGAAAACAGTACGAGATTCTGTCCAATATCACAGGGTTTTTCAAGACTATTCAAAGCAGAGAGGCAACATGTTTCAAACCACATTATCAAAATTAATATAATAATTCAAAAAGTTTCGTACTCCTTCGCAGTCTTTCAAACCAAATGGCGTCGTACATAAGAAAGGTACAAATCAAAATAAGGCATTACAACTCAGATGTGATAAGCCACCAAATATATCTAAACAATTATTCCTAAAACAATTATACCTAAAACTACAAGTCTTGTAACTTATGTTGTTTATCTTATTTTATTTTTTACTCTTTACCTTCTACATAGGTTTGATTTGCTATCAGCGCAATATCTTCTTGACCTATCATGTAATGTGCATGATTTAATCAAAATGAGGCATTACAATTCAGATGAAAAGTGCGACTTTATCTTCCTATTTTCGTTCAAATTGCAGCTATGACATTGAAAAGTCTTCAAATTGGAAGCAAATGACGAGAGACCTTGTGTTCTCTCTTAAAGAAGTTTGTTTCACACCAACTTTCATTAGAATTCAATATTCTGAAATGTTAAATATGGAGGATTACCTTGTATGTATTATATTTAGGAGTCCAATCAAGGGCTAGAACGGATGGAACATTGATTGGGTGCAACCCCCGGATTTGGCTGCTCAAACACCCGTACACTCGGCTACCTCAGCAGAAAAAGGCCCAACGCAAGAGACCTATTTTTCATGGTACAGAAAAAAGAGTGGGTTTTGTGGAATCCTGGAATTCCGGAATTCACAGTGTATATTTTTGAGGCGAGACATCTTGCGTGGTGCACTTTTGGAAATCCTGTAGTAGGGCAATTCCGACCAAGCTATCGCATACCATAAAAGGATCAGTGCTCATAATCACACACCATATTAGTATACCAAAAAAAAAGTAAACCGTATGGATTCTGTCCAATTTTACTCCATGGTGGTTTGGAAAGTAGACTATTACACCAACTACTAACTATCTAGAGTAGCGCAAAATATGTTAGACTGAAGTAGACTACTGTATAGTGTAGTAGACTATGTATATATTAGTATAGTATGAAGGTAGAGAAAGTTGACTAGGCTAGAGTAGGATGGAATGTGGAGATTTCCCCTTGCACTTATCTTTAACTGACAGGATACGCTAGCTCCACTGCCAACTACATAAGTAGCCTGATCCTCCCTCTGGAGAACCATCAACTAGTGAACATAGTAAGCAGAGGAAAGTGAAGTGACTAGAATATCGAGAACTCTAATACTATACTCTTTATGTACTCTGTACTATACTCTGTACTATACTCTACCATACTACTATACTCCACCATACTACTATACTCTTTATATACTCTTTATTTACTCTTTATATACTCTTTATATACTCTTTGTTTACTCTTTATGTACTCTGTACTATACTCTGTACTATACTCTACCATACTACTATACTCCACCATACTACTATACTCCACCATACTACTATACTCTTTATATACTCTTTATATACTCTTTATATACTCTTTATTTACTCTTTATATACTCTTTATACACTCTGTACTATACTCTGCCTGAATAAACATTACTATACTATAATTCACTATCTCATAGCACTATTCGATCTCGAAGAATAGGAAATAGTATCAATAGAATGACCACCACATTGGGAATCATACCCCCATCCATAGAGAGAGTTTCATCACCATACCTTGAGGGACTTTTGACTAGGAACATTATTCAACGTCTCGGTTATACATCTACTTTTTTTAGTGGTTCGAAAGGTTACGAGCCCTGAATATACTACTATACTACTATACTACTATTACTATACTACTATACTACTATACTACTATACTACTATACTACTATACTACTATACTACTATACTACTATACTACTATACTATTAGCAACAACTGGCAGGATACGCTAATACCACCGCCAACTACTTAAATAGCTCGATTCCCTCTTTTGGAGGAATCATCAACCAACAAAAGTAAATTAGTACATTCACAAGAATCTAGCATAATACAGTGTTTTTCAAAACTATTCAAATCAGCACGGAAAAATGGTTCAGACCACACTAGCAAAATTAATAATTCAAAAAGTTTAACACCCCTTCACACAGTCTTTCAAGCCAAATTGCGTAATGGTTCACTCCAACTTTCATTAGAATTTAATATTATAAAATCTTAAATCTGGAAAATTGCCTCAAATGTTTAATATCTGGGAGTCTGCAGTTAAAATGAAGAGCTATCCCGGAATTGGCTCTGGCGAGAACACAAAACACCCGTACACCCGGTTACCTCAGCAGAAAAAGTCCCAACGCAAACGATCGTTTTTTCATGGTACGGAAAAAAGAGTGGGTTTGGTGGAATCCTGGAATTCCGGACTTTACAATGCATACTTTTTTAGTTGAAAAGGTTTGGTGGTGGCCTTTTAAAGGTGCCCTGATCTTTAAGGTCACTTGACCACCATTGAGTTCCGGTCTTGTGCTTCTTTCCACTACACCATAAATTGGCCAAATATTCAAGGAGAATTCTAATCTGGTAAAAACAGGATGCTCTAAAACAGAAGTATAGATAGATCCACTTCGGGGACCATCCATACAGCAATGACCTACTGTACAGGATACCCACTTCAAGTCCCAATTCAGACACAATTTAGACCCGAATATAAAAAATTTAGACGGTAAAAAATGGTATATGGATTTAATAAACAAGAGAGTGATGATCAATGGAGAAACTTTTTTTTCCTATATTCCAGTATTAATACGATGGTACAGTGTTTTTCAAAACTATTCAAACCACACTAGCAAAATTAAACCGACCAATGATTCAAAAAGTTTCGTACTTCTTCACACAATCGTTCAAACCAAATGGCGTAATGTTTCACACCAACTTTCATTAGAATTTTTATTAGAATTCAATATTCTGAAATCTTAAATCTGCAGAATTACCTATGTACTACATTTGGGAGTCTTGCAGTACCAATCAAGGGTCAAAATGGACGGAACTGAACTGGTTTCCTTGTCATCCTGTATACAACAGCTTGTGAAGGGTGTACGAAACTCTTTACTTATTGGTTTGTTTAATTTTGCTGGTGTGGTTTGAATCGTTTTGCTGCGCTGGTTTGAATCATCATGAAAAACACTGTAGTACAATGAATATGGTAGTACCAATGGTTTGTAATTATGGCATTATCTCTTATGTAGTACTAAAATAGATGTTGATGTCTAGTTGTAGGATCTATAGTGTCTGTAGCATCTATAGTCTAGTATCTATAGTCTAGTATCTATAGTCTAGTCTCTATAGTTTAGTCTCTATAGTCTAGTATCTATAGTCTAGTATCTATAGTCTAGTATCTATAGTCTATCTAGTGTCATAGTGAGAATGACCTGGGGTAGATCTAGTGTACTGGATAAATGTCCAACACCCTGAAATCAGGACCCATGCCCGAGTATGTCATGGCAATGTCCGGTGTGATCATCTCCACCTTGGAATTGCACTCATGCTTGACCAATGACAGGTTGTCCTTTCTCTCGGTGGTCAGTTTTGGCCTCGGCTCTATCCAATATCTTCCCATACCTCCTATTTATTGACAATGCTTTAGAAATTATCACCTGGACGAACGACGACATCTACCTCAACTTCCTTATAGTGACCACATACTCTGTATTCATTTTGATTTGGTATGCCTTGAAGCATTGGATTCTTCCTGTGTCATTTGCCTTGATCTTCTCCAGTGTGGTGTGGAACGCTAGCTCCGTGCTCCACGACTCCAAGTTTGGAGAAAAACCCACCATCGATGAGGTGTTGCTGACTTTGCATAACATCACTGCCCGGTTCGAGCTATTGCTCCGGCCTGCAAAGCACGTTTCCTTGAACACCAAAAATTTCGTGACCATGTTGCTTGGGGCTGCGTTGATCATGCCGCCTCACTTTGCCTTGGTAAGATACATTATCCGGCCCCAGACGTTTGTGTGGCTCATTGGTATGTTCTGCCTCATCTACCATTCGCCATATCTGTTTCCCATTCGCCGCTTGCTATGGAGATCTGCTTATTTAAGAAGGTTTGTGCACTATCTCACAGGCCTCGATATCCGGTTGACCCGGAGTGACTATCTGCTCAGCTCTTCAAGGGCTCACGAGATGCTATCCAGAACCCAGAGCCGAACATCCATGGAAATCGAGGAAGAAGAGGCTGAGAACAAACCTGAAAGAGTTAAGATGATTAATAACTTCACCATTCTCAAAAAGGTTATTGTTTCTCCAATGCAATTAAGACAGACAGTCCGCCTTGATATTTTGGAGAAAGAACGCTGATGGATAGGCTTTGGGTGGTGCAAGTACGTCTTATACTATACTATATACTATACACTATACACTACACTACACTATACAATATACGATTCTTTGTTAGCAGGCTCTTTGCATAATGAACCGTTTTGCATCGTAGCAGTTCATCATACTACCTACTATTTACCACCTACTATTTCCTACTTACTACTTACTACTTACTACTTACTACTTACTACTTACTACTTACCCTATTATGTATATACAGTACCCTCTTAGTATCAGTACTGATTGTGTCTAACTCTCTCTAGTACTAGTTAGTCTATTCTAGTCTCTTGGTATGAAGACCTCGTCTAACAAAGTTCTCCGTATCTAGATGCTCTGCAAGGCTTGCTTGATGTCCTGTGAAATATCCATTTCTTAAAAGATACACTAGATAGGACCGAGAGTACAGTGACCCTTTGTCCAATTGTGCTAGTGTGATTCGAAACATTTGCCTCGCTGGTTTGAATACTTTTGAAAATTACTGTAGTCAGTATTAGTATCAGTGTAGTCAGTATAGTATAGTCAGTATCAGTGTAGTATAGTCAGTATAGCAGTTTCAGAGTTTGTTAATATCATGAATTGAAGGATGTGATTGTGGCCGGCTGGAGCAAAATACTATTTGGGAATGTGTATAATTGGCAAACTAGAAGCTGCAAGAGCAAATTTTCCATAACCAAAGTGTGGAATAGAGTAATTGTCAGAGGTCCCAGAAAAGGATGTGATAGAAATGTTAACGCGTGGATGGAAACTGACAAAGTAGTCACACGCATGGAGCGACTAGCGATGATATGCAGGACGACGGACGAGCCGCCGGGCCGCGTGAAAAAAGATTCTCAGCGTCCTATAGAGAAGTGAGTTCTTCCGTAGGGTCAAGTGATGGGGTGGACTGGACCCAAATCATATTCAATAAAAGTAAGTCTGAAAACTAACAAGAAATCCCGAAAGATATCTAATAGTAGTAGCAAATTTGGTACAACCAGTCAGACAGTAATATAGTAGTGTAGTAGTACTGTATTATAGTGTAGTAGTACTGTATTATAGTGTAGTAGTACTGTATTATAGTGTAGTAGTACTGTATTATAGTGTAGTAGTACTGTATTATAGTGTAGTAGTACTCTAATATTGCAGTACTGTGGTCAGAGACAAATACATTGAGAGAAGTGGTGATTCACTAAATGTACAGAACCTCTGGTGTACTGAATTTCAGGTGTACTGAACGTCCGGTAGTAGTCAGTATCATAATATAGTATAGTTAGTAATAGCATTAGTCAGTATAGCAGTAGTCAGTATAGCAGTAGTCAGTATAGCAGTATTCAGTATAGCAGTAGTCAGTATAGCAGTATTCAGTATAGCAGTAGTCAGTATAGCTCTTTCGTGAGTAAAAAAAACATCCGTTGAGGGAATCTCCACCAACGAGTCAACAGGAGCAGCTGCAAATCCCGAGATAGCGTTGAAGGCATAGAGATATTTAAGATTCTCGGTCTTCTTGCCGATGATATTGGACACAAGAATTATCAGTGTGGTTTGGTACTAGTAGTAGTACCACCAGGAGAGCGCGCGTCTGTTGTCGCACACTACTACACCACCAACCACACACCCAGCACTCTCACCACCAAAACCACCCACCACTTTTCTCCCACCACTTTTTCTCCCACCACTTTTCTTGAGCCACTGCTTTTGAACCAGTATATATCTCCCACCTGCATACTGCCCGCTTCTATTCTCGGATTGGCTATTCTCCAACCGGATCTTGCTTTTTGGTGGTACCGTACTGGCTTCTTTGGGGTCCCTTTTTGGCACTTTGGTGGTAATTCTTGGAGTGACTGCTGACTTTTTTGCGTGGCGATGAAGGTGTTTCTGTTGATATTTGCTGCGTGCGCGGTGTGTGCGAGTCTAGACCTTGGGCTCGGCCCCGACCTCTTGGTGCATGTTCAGAATGACCCGGTGGTCAGCCACTTGGTGGAGTTTGAGGTTTCCCAGGGGGACTTTCAGAACTTTCAGGACTCTCAAAGTTCGGCCAAGACGCTAGGCGTTTTGAAAATGGCGCTTTTCGGCGACACAGCCCCAATTACGTGCGCCCACTTTCTCCAGAATGCCAAAACGATCTATAAGGATACCGTTTTCCACCGCATCATTGAGGATTTCATGGTGCAGGGAGGAGGCATGAAGATGGCGGACGGGGGGAAGTTGGAGAGTGTGGATTTCGAGCGCTTTGATGATGAGTCGTTTGTGCTTCGTCACGATAAGTTGGGCCGCTTGTCCATGGCCAATGCTGGGCCCAATACCAATGGGTGCCAGTTTTTTATTACCACGGGGCCCAAGGCTCCGCATTTGGACGGGAAACATGTGGTGTTTGGGCAGTTAGTGGCGGGCTTTGATGTGTTGCAGGCCATGAACACCGTGGAGGTTCACGACTCGCTGCCCAAGATCCCAGTGTACATTCTGAAGGTGGACGTGACGGAAATGGCCATGTATGCGGTGCTGAACGTGGAGCCAGTGTCGCTGGGCTACTCCTTCTTGATGTTTTTCTGTGTCCTTGCCATGGCGGCCTATGGTCTCCACCGCTATACCTCTCGCCGTCTGTTTGTGGATCTCTCCAGCTTCAAGATATGAGATGAGAAAACGGTTGGGAATATTGACTGAATCTATTGACTGAAGGGATCACCTGAGCCTTTGATCTTATGAGTCTGGTCACTCGATCACCTGAGCGTGCTGTTTCTGTCTGCCCTTCAGTCTGGTCCTTTCCTGGTCCTTTCCCGGTCCTTTCCCGTCCTTTCCCGTTCTTTCTCATCCTTTGCTCAAGCTTTGATCTCATCCTTTTGCTGGTTTTGATGTACTGCTTATGAGCATGGTCTTGAGCTTGAGCCTGCTTTGATCTGTCTGTCTCCCCGATCCCTGGTCCTTGGTTAAATGCATGACTCTAGTTTGTCTGTGGCCTTGAATCAGAAGCCTCATTGGATGGTCTTTGGTCTGAATTGACACTAAGAGGCGATTTGGGGTGAGATTGAGGTGAGATTCAGATGTGGAAGAATCTGGTCGAACACCTGTGAGCCTCAATACGTTGAAACTAGGTGATATTGGGCCATGCCGGTTGATCCATATACAGCTCAATCTTTCCAGTTTGACCAGTTCGGATAGAGAATTGGTTTTTTCATCAAGCTTTAATCGAGATTGGAAAACCAACTGCAAGATAAGGTCCTTGCCAAGACACTTGCATAGTCTATGACTTATGGAGAAGTGGTCTTGTGTCATGGATACAAGAAGCTTAGATTGATGAGCTTCAGATCCAACAAGCCTGCATTGATGGAATGGCATACCATTGCTTATTTCAACTGGAGCAGTGCTGGATTGAAACCTGTTCAGGATCCATCATGTTCCTGTCCGAAGAGCTATAAGCTTATAAAGCAAGAGCAAGAGCTATCTGATTATCTGATTCTTCGCTTATCTGACTCTTTGCTTAACCAATTACCTGCTTGCTGTTTGTCTGGGGATACCTGGCTTCACTGGCTGGTATATTCCAGTGGAGAAATCCTCACATTTTATTCCTCCTCTATGTTCTTGTATTATACCAGTAAGCATAGAGTGTGGTAGTGTATAGGGCACCACATTCACACATGTATATGTATCATAGATATTGTGCCCAAGGTATCGCACTTCTGGTACTTCTGGTACTCCTGGTTCTTCTGTGACGTGACTTCTGGTTATCCTGGTTCTTCTGCGACGTGACTTCTGGTTATCCTGGCTCTTCTGTGACGTGACTTCTGGTTATCCTGGTTCTTCTGTGACGTGACTTCTGGTACTTCTATGGCTTCGTCACGTGACCCGAGCCATCGCACTTATTGCTTCACTTCTCCACATTTCCAGATCCATATGTCCGAGTACCCCATAGTGGAGGTGAAGAACCTCCCGTACGATGCATCGACGCAGCTGCTCCATGAATTGGTTTCCACTTTTGGAAAGGTCCACCAGCTCCGCATCTCCGATGGCTCGGCTCCCCATGGCACGTGTTTCGTGGTGTACACGTCCATGGACGGTGCAGTCAAGGCAGCCAAAGAACTCAACGGTATCAACTTCCATAACCGTTACTTGGTCGCCAAGCTCTTTGTGCCGTCTTCTCCACTGTCCAGTTCCAGCTAAAGTGATTTTAGTCGAGTTAAGGTATTTTCAGTCCCAGCCAAGTAGCTTTCAGTCCCAGCTAAGTGGCTTTCAGTCCCAGCTAAGCTTTCAGTCCCAGCTAAGTAGCTTTCAGTTCCAGCTAAGTAGCTTTCAGTTCCAGCTAAGTAGCTTTCACTCATAGCGAAGTATCTTTTTTGAACTGCTGCTTTGGACAGAAGGTATTCCATGGTCTCACTTTCTGGGCACTTTCTGGACCCTCCAGTCTTGCCTGAGACTGAGACCGGTCCTGCTTGACTGACAACAGTCTTGCTTGACTGACAACAGTCTTGCTTGACTGACAACAGTCTTGCTTGACTGACAACAGTCTTGCTTGACTGAACCAGTCTTGTTTGTGACTGGGAGCACTGGAAATGGAACTCACAACGGATTTGAAAGTCTGGGTCTCGAAGATTTGAAGTCAGAAAAAGTTTTATAAGGCTAGATCTTGGGAACAACACTAGATCTTGGAGACTAAGATTGGCAGACGAAGACTGAGACGAAGACCTCACTTAGCAGACTCGGAACTAAGGATTTCTGTATCAATTAGCATATTCCTCAAACACTTCAAATGGAAGTGCAGCCAGAGAAAAGATTCCTAGCCGAGAATTTTTGGTAATGCCATGGATTTGATTTTTATTCACCTTTGACCTGTTTTTATGAGTGTTTTGTATAGGATGAAGTGACTCTTCGAAAGACTCAAACGACGGTTGGATGTGTGATCTGGTACGCCTTTTGAGTGTATTCTCAGCATTTTGGGGCCCATGAAGAGTAGGAATGAGGGCTGGGGGACTTGGACTTCTCGGGCTTTTCAAGATCAGGTAAAATGACAAGAATCAGACTTAAAGACCAGGAGATTAAAAGAGTGGGACTGAGATCTTATGATTCAAACTAAGGCACATCTAATCAGGCTCCAATGCTTCTGAAAGACTTGAAGGAAACTCAAGGACTAGGACCCAAAGACGAGATTCAAAGAATGAGAATTCAAGACTGGGACTTCAAAACTGGGATTCCAAAACTGGGACTTCAAAACTGGGACTTCAAAACTGGGACTTCAAAACTGGGACTTCAAAACTGGAAGTTTCAAGACAGACTCGCTGAGTGAGACTCGAAGAATGAGACTTAAAGGCTGATTCTGGAAGACAGAAGACTGAGACTTAAGAATGAGACACAAACTCAAAGACTCTGAAGTTTCAATAAGTTCAGACTGAGACTGAGAAGAGACTGAGACGAGCCTAGATCGGAAGAGCCAGATTCAAAGTCAAGGACTTGACCTGGACTCCTCAGACCTCTAGACTTATATGATCGACTTCCGGCTTAAATTCTCAGACCAGGGTTGGTATCACTTCACCTGAACAAAGAATCGAGGTTGAGTATCTGAAATCCTGTAGTTTGTATCTGAAACTTCATGTTAGTGTATGAAAACTTTTCGACATAGTGAACTCATACTAATCCCAGCAATAATATAACCACTGATATCAGTTAAATTCATAATTTTCATTATCCAATTATTCTTTGGTTTCGTGAACCCATTGAATATTGAATATTTGAAGCACAGTCTAGAAGCCAATTTATTTCAGATGTCAATTCCCCCCTTTTCATCCAAATCTCTTTCAATCACTCATGTCTCTTTCTCATCATTCAATGTCTTTCAATGACTACCTTTCTAACCTCTTAATTGCGAAGTTTTGAAACTGCTGCTCTGTAAATTGGATATTTCTTTAAGAAATAAAGCATTTTGAGGAAATGGAGAAAGAAGAAAAGATAAATTTGGAAAACAAATTGAAGCCATGAAGTAATGAAGAGCTGGTCAAATGATGGTGAAAACCCGAAGTTTGAACTTTGCACTTCGAGCTTTGAACTTTGAGTCTAAAAGTTTGAACCTTGGGGAAATGAAAAATGGAGAATCATTGTAATGACCAAGAAATGAAGGACGATAATCTGAAGCTCGGAATTTTGTAGCTTGAAGTTTTGTAGTTTAACTTGGAACTTGGAATTTGTAACTTGGAACTTGGAACTTGGAACTTGGAATTTGAAACTCGGAAACTGGAACTTAAAGTTTGTAATTTGAGTTGAGTTTGACTATGACTTTGACCTTGTAGAAATGGAAAAGAATTCACGCCGTAGAGTTTGAGTCTTTGGTCCTCAATCTTTCAGGTCTCAGCCTAAAACCCTCAGCCTAAAAAATCTGTCTTCTGGGTATTCATCCTTTGAGTATCACTCCTCTGAGTGTCAGTCATAGTGGATCAGTCTTCATGGTCTTCTCTTCGTCTGAATATTATGACTGTCGTCTGAATATTATGTGTGGGAACGGAGAGAATGTTGATTTGAGTAAAAAGTAAAGAGTAAAAAGTAAAGAGTAAAGTGAAAAGAGTAAAGAGTAAAGTGAAAAGAGTAAAGAGTAAAGTGAAAAGAGAAAAGTGAAAAGAGAAATTGTAATTTTAAGGGTGAGATTTACAGGGGGGAGGTCGCCTTTTATAGATAATTTCCCTACTCTTACCCCGCCCGGTTTATTTGCAGCCACCAGCCATGCAGGAGCACTGTGCTGCGAAAGATATAAAGGCACCGCGTCCCCCCCCCCTTTTCGAGGCCCTAGTAAATATTCCCAAGATCAGAAAAAAATTAGAAAAAAAAGACTCGGGTCAATTGATTCTGAAGATTTTAAATATGACTCTGTCTGGCTGAAATGGCTTAGTCTTGCTTTGTATGGCTGAAAAGCTGAAGAGAGCCAGACTCTCTAGAGTATGTGTCCCAAAAGGGCAATTAGCCAAAGAAACAAAGCCAAGGAAATAATCCAAAGGACAATACCTAATGAGTGCAAACAGTTCAGAGGAAAGTGGAGTCAATGATTATGGACAAAGAAAAAATAATTGTGAGTCTGGACGTTTTTGCAGATGGTAATACCGCTGAACCTAAAGCCGGTGCTTATTACTATTTACTACCACTAACTATTGACTATCATTGACTATTGACTATCACTGACTATTGACTACTTATTGACTTACTGACTTACTGACTTACTGACTTACTGACTTACTGACTTACTGACTTACTGACTTACTGACTTATTGACTTACTGACTTACTGACTTACTGACTTACTGACTTACTGACTTACTGACTTATATCTACTTACTGACTTTTGACTCCCACTTAGTATTCCCGGATCATTGACTTACTGACTGACCTTTTGACGACTTATTGATTATTGTCTACTTATTGACTTTTGACTACTCATTGACTATTGTCTACTTACTGACTTACTGACTCACTGACTTACTGACCACTCCTAAGTACTTGCCGACTTATTGACTGACTTGCTACTAGCTTGTTACTAGCTTGTTACTAACTTGTTACTAACTTGTTACTAACTTGTTACTAACTTGTTACTAACTTGTTGCTGACAATTGACTGACTGTTGACTGACTGTTGACTGACTTGCTACTAGCTTGTTACTAACTTGTTACTAACTTGTTGCTGACAATTGACTGACTGTTGACTGACTTGGTACTAACTTGTTACTAACTTGTTACTAACTTGTTGACCGAGATACATGACTAATGCTTTCAGTGTTTGCTTGATTGAGTGCTGATGATCTAGTTACTGACCGAATTGTTACCGAATGTGCTTAATGATTAGTTACTTGTGAACTAAAACACCTGAACCATTTGGAACAGCTTACCACTTTGGATTCTTTTGAGCTATATCTGTCTTAGAACGTATAGCCTTACATCTGGAGAATAAACTTGTTTACGTGACTAAAAAACCTGCCTGAATGTGCTCTTTCCTTTTTATTGCCGAGCTCATTGTTGTTACTGGTTAACAAAAATACTTGATCTACAAGAATGCTTGATGGACAATTTGGTTGACTGTGCTTATTGATAAGTTTTCTGGTTGGTGAAGTACCTAGTTACTTGAGATCTGCTTTGATGCCATTCCACTTTATCAAAGGCCGAGTGGAATATTTCGAGCCACTACTACCGGCACTGTTGGGCAGTCATTTCCTCACTTTTTGATGGACACATCCACAAAAGTCAAGCAATAGTAACTCAAGAAACCAGCAAAGACAAATGCAGAGATCTTGGCCACCTTTACCCAGTAACTCTGGGCCAGGTACTTGTACTTGACATAGACTTTTGTGTTGGCCAAGTCGTCGAAGAGGTTGGAGAAATGGAGCGTGACCTTCACGTGACCGTCGCTTACATCGAGGTAGCTTTTCTCAGTGCCCAAGTCGGCCTCCTCGGAAGCCACAATGGCTCCTGCACTGATATACTCGGCATTCTCGGGCAAATAGAACGACACCGAGACATTGTCATAATAAATGTCTTTCAAGGAGTTCAACAATGGGAATTGAGCCACATAGGTGTCAGGTTCATCGTTCATCTTGTGCACGAGCGACTCCAAGTGGTTTGTCCAGCCCATGGTGAAATTGTATTTCCAGCCACCAAAAAGCGGGAACCGGGGCTTCAACACGAGGTGCTTTTTGGTCTGCAGGTGAGTGGTCACCATACCCACCTTATCGGTGAAATAATAGTCAGTGAAAGGAGCCTTGGAGTCAATTGGGAACTCCAACATCGAGAGGGCAAAGTGGTTATTCAACAACTCATAACGACCAAGCATCCAGTCTCCACGAGAATAGCCGGACTTCAACTCTGCTCCGTTGTTAACGAGCTCATAATAGTCCTCGGTTTGGACCACATCGATATCCGAAGCAGGCAACCAAAAGGCACGGTCCAAACGTACCGCCCGCATGATTGGCCGGTTGTGGTCATATAACAAGCCCAACGGCCGGACGGCGTATGCAGGAACATCCTGTTTGATGGGACCATAAGTAAGAGCTTCAGCCTCTTTCTCCACATGGGCCTTCAATTCGGGCAAATTGGGCGTGGACACGTCATCCACAAGCTGCAATTCCATTTCCTGGCCCTTGTCAAAGCCGGTGAACGTCAACGAGTATTCACGGGTGGTGTAAGGCGTGAAGCAATACTTGTTCAATTGGAGCAACATTTTCTGGGTGTCGTCCATTTCAATCTTGGCCGGGTATGCATGGATGGTGTTGGCACACACATAGGTGACGGAGAACTCAATCAGACTGCCAGGAGCAATTGGGTACGGGAAGTCAATGGTGTACACGCCCAGTTGCACCAGAACAGGTTGGATTTTATAATTGTTGTCGGAGAGTTTCGCCGTGACAAAAGATACGTCCTTGATGGCATTGAAACCATCGTTGACCGTGAACACGTATCTTTGTTGGGGGCTGGGCGAGGTGTTTTTGGCCTCGACCAAGTCCTGCTCCTTGATGTAGGGCCGCGAGAGGTCCACAGAACGGTAGTAGCGAGTGTTTTCCCAGAGCGACGAATCAATGGCCACTTGGGCAGACACGGCGGCGAAAAGGGCCACCCATAGCGAAACGACTCGATAAAGCATGGGGTTGGAGAGGTGAGCTGGCGTTTGGGAAAGTTCCAGCGCGGGTCACGTGAGGGTGGTGGTCACGTGACCGAAAGGTCAAAAAACCAATTCCCCTTCATATTCCTTAAAGCAGAAGTGGCATTTTTGTTTGTGTTTGTCTCAGAGTCTGGTCGGTTATTTCTGGCCCCATCACTTATTGGCTGGGCAGTGGGCATTTACTTTGGGGGAGTGATGTGCTATATGCAGGTACTATTGTTGAACAAGAGAGGTTACGTTTTACCTGACCTGAAAATGAAGACGTGCTTATGAAACTGTCCTTATCGATTTTGGACGGCAATTGTCTTCTGGAACACTGACACTGACACTGACACTGAAATGTGAAGACTGATCTGATATCTGATCTGATATCTGATCTGAAATCTGAAATCTGATCTGATATCTGATCTGATATTTGAACTGAAATCTGAAACAATTTCGGTACTACTCCCGGTGAAAAGAGGTATGCGCGATTTCAGAGCTCAGATCCCAAGGAAACCAATAGGGTTGTGTTTTGTTTACCTCAGCGAAGCTATCAGGTATTGGAAATGCAAATTTGATAATCCATTGGACATTTTCTTTTGTCTTCAAAAACCCAGGAAAGGGTTCTTCTCCACACCATGGTGGACCTGGAGACTCAATCGCAATCAATATGAACTGCTATAACTTACTATTCCCATTACATATACCATAACATACTATAAGTCACTATACTATCCCATTACATATACCATAACATACTATAAGTCACTATACTTTTCCATTACATATACCATAACATACTATAAGTCACTATACTTTTCCATTACATATACCATAACATACTATAAGTCACTATACTTTTCCATTACATATACCATAACATACTATAAGTCACTATACTTTTCCATTACATATACCATAACATACTATAAGTCACTATACTTTTCCATTACATATACCATAACATACTATAAGTCACTATACTTTTCCATTACATATACCATAACATACTATAAGTCACTATACTTTTCCATTACATATACCATAACATACTATAAGTCACTATACTTTTCCATTACATATACCATAACATACTATAAGTCACTATACTTTTCCATTACATATACCATAACATACTATAAGTCACTATACTTTTCCATTACATATACCATAACATACTATAAGTCACTATACTTTTCCATTACATATACCATAACATACTATAAGTCACTATACTTTTCCATTACATATACCATAACATACTATAAGTCACTATACTTTTCCATTACATATACCATAACATACTATAAGTCACTATACTTTTCCATTACATATACCATAACATACTATAAGTCACTATACTTTTCCATTACATATACCATAACATACTATAAGTCTTTATACTATCCCATTACTACATGCTACCTACTGTGCGTTATGAACTATGAACTACTACGTAATTTAGATTCAATTTGACTTACGGAAAGTCTCACTCATTCACTCAATCACTGCTCATACACTCACTGCCCACTGCTCATACACTCACTGTTCATACACTTCTACGCACCATTATTCATACTCACTACAGTGTTTTTCAAAATCATTCAAACCAACGAGGCAAAACGATTCAAACCGCACTAGCAAAATTAAACAAACCAATAATTCAAAACATTTCGTACCCCTTCCACTTCAGTTCCGTCCGTTTTGACTCTTGATTGGCACTGCAAGACTTCCAAATGTAGTACATATAGTGTTTTTTTAAAACTATTCAAACCAGCGAGGGAAATTCTGTTTTAGAGCATCCGGGTTTTATCTAATTAAGATTCTCCTTGAATATTTGGCAATTTATGGTGTAGTGGTTTTGATATTGGTGGAAAGAAACACGAGACCGGAACTCAACGGTGGTCACGTGACCATAAAGATCAGGGCTCCTTTAAAAGACCACCAACAAACCTTTTCAACTACAAAAATATGTATTGTAAATTCCGGAATTCCAGGATTCCACCAAGCTCACTCTTTTTTCCGTAACATGAAAAAAAGGTCTCTTGCGTTGGGCCTTTTTCTGGTGAGGTCGCCGGGTGTACGGGTGTTTTAGGCAAGCCAATTCCGGGGGTTACACCTAATCAATGTTCCGTCCGTTCTAGCCATTGATTGGACTCCCAGAAATTAAACATATAAGGCAATTCTCCAGATTCAAGATTTCAGAATATTGAATTCTAATGAAAGTTGGTTTGAAACATTACGCCATTTGGTTTGAAAGACTGTGCGAAGGAGTAGGAAACATTTTGTTGCGCTGGTTTAAATAGTTTAGAAAAACACTGTACACTCACTCACTGCCCACTGTACCATACACCTTACACTATACACCATACTCAAATACCATACACCATACACCATACACCATACACCATACTCAAATACCATACACCATACACCATACACTTATTAAATGCCTGAATACCAAACCAGACTCAAGCGTCAAACAATGTATAGAATAGTATACTGCAGAGTACAGTATTATAGTGTAGTGTAGTATAGTGTAGTGTTGAGTAGTAATAGAGTAGTAATAGAGTAGTAATAGAGTAGTAATAGAGTAGTAATAGAGTAGTAGTAGAGTAGTAATAGAGTAGTAGTAGAGTAGTAATAGAGTAGTAATAGAGTAGTAATAGAGCAGTGCGCAGTAGAGCACTGTACTTGAGTACTGCTATAATATACTTCTATGCTGGTGTACTGCTATATTGGTGTACTGCTATACTGTACTGCTATACTATACTTCTATACTGTACTTCTATACTGTACTGCTATACTGGTTCACTCAATATACAGCATTTTGGATAAACGATAGGGTTTTCCCAAAGGGGAAAGAGTGCATAGTACAGAATAATAAAGCATTGTCTTGTGGTGTGTCAATGTAGATCTACCGTTCCATTTCCTGCATCTGGGCCCGCTATCCAGTCGACTCCAATCCAGACCCCCACCATGCAGTCCCTCTCCAAAACCTCACCAATTGCCACTGACGTATCTACTGTCTGTCTTGTCTAATTGTTTGTCTAATTGTTTGTCTAATTGTTTGTCGACTGTCTGTCCAAATGTCTAATTGTTTGTCTATCTGTATTGTCTAATTGTATTGTTTAATTGTATTGTCTAACTGTAAACCTGTTTTTGTCGATTTTGTCTAATTCTGTCTCTGTCTGTCTCTGTCTGTCTGGTGTCCGCAGATCGCTGGGAGACTCTGATTTGATGCGCACTCGATCTCAGTTCCGTGCGCGTTGCCGCTGTTTATTTTCTCTTGCTTTTTCATCTTCAATCAACTCGAATCTGAGTTTGAGCCACTGTCCAATCACCGTTCGAGCAAGTTTCGACTCTCCACCTAAAACAACTGAAACTTCTGGAACAAACCTGGAACAAACCTGGAACAAACCTGGAACAAACCTGGAACAAACCTGGAACAAACCTGGAACAAATTTGAAACAAATCTGAAACTTCTTAAGTAATTCTGAAGCAACCCTGACACACTTCTGAATTACTTGTGATACAATTCTGAAACAAACCTAAAACAAGTGGGTCTTTCTGAACAATCTGAAACAAACCTAAAAAAGTGGGTCTTTCTGAACAATCTGAAACAAGTGGGTCTTTTGGAACAATCTGAAACAAGTGGGTCTTTCTGAAACAGAGTAGAACCACTTAAGACCTCGGAGTTTATCCAGAGTTACGCCTCAGACTAATAATCGTCAGTTTAATTGATTCGGATTTCTGGTCTGACCATAATTGAGTATCTCAGAGCAGTCACCAGTCACCAGTCTAATCTAATCTAGATCCAGTCTATCAGTCTATTGGTCTATTAGTCTATTAGTCTATTAGTCTATTAGTCTATTAGTCTACTAGTCTATCTGTCTATTAGTCTATCAGTCTAATCTAATCTAGGTCCAGTCTATTAGTCTATCTGTCTACTAGTCTATAACTAGTGCTACTACCAGTCGTCTAGTGCTACTACCAGTCGTCTAGTGCTACTACCAGTCGTCTAGTGCTACTACCAGTCGTCTAGTGCTACTACCAGTCGTCTAGTGCTACTACCAGTCGTCTAGTGCTACTACCAGTCGTCTAGTGCTACTACCAGTCGTCTAGTGCTACTACCAGTCGTCTAGTGCTACTACCAGTCGTCTAGTGCTACTACCAGTCGTCTAGTGCTACTACCAGTCGTCTAGTGCTACTACCAGTCGTCTAGTGCTACTACCAGTCGTCTAGTGCTACTACCAGTCGTCTAGTGCTACTACCAGTCGTCTAGTGCTACTACCAGTCGTCTAGTGCTACTACCAGTCGTCTAGTGCTACTACCAGTCGTCTAGTGCTACTACCAGTCGTCTAGTGCTACTACCAGTCGTCTAGTGCTACTACCAGTCGTCTAGTGCTACTACCAGTCGTCTAGTGCTACTACCAGTCGTCTAGTGCTACTACCAGTCGTCTAGTGCTACTACCAGTCGTCTAGTGCTACTACCAGTCGTCTAGTGCTACTACCAGTCGTCTAGTGCTACTACCAGTCGTCTAGTGCTACTACCAGTCGTCTAGTGCTACTACCAGTCGTCTAGTGCTACTACCAGTCGTCTAGTGCTACTACCAGTCGTCTAGTGCTACTACCAGTCGTCTAGTGCTACTACCAGTCGTCTAGTGCTACTACCAGTCGTCTAGTGCTACCAGTCCACTATTCTGTTAACTCCTCCGGTTAACTAGTCTATTAGTGTTAGTATACCAGTACCAATACTCATTCAGAAATGTCGTTTCAGGACCTTATTCCCGTGGTCAACAAGCTCCAGGATATCGCCACCACCACGCAATTGTCGGACATTGACTTGCCGATTCTTGCGGTGGTGGGCTCACAGTCGTGTGGCAAGTCGTCGGTGTTGGAAAACATTGTGGGGAAGGACTTTCTTCCCCGGGGAACGGGCATTGTGACCCGCAGACCCTTGGTGTTGCAGTTGATCAACATCAAGAAGGATGACCCTATAGTGACTGCCAACGGCCATAGCTACGGCGAATCTAACGGCAATGGGTCGTCGAACCTGGATTCTGCCAACAGCTCACGTGAGATCAATCTAGAGGAGCACTTGAGAAAACACGCCCAGGGCAATTCCGGCTCTTCTAGCCCTTCTGGCTCTTCTGTTTCGGAAGATGTGGAGTGGGGAGAGTTTTTGCATATTCCCGGCAAGAGGTTCTACGATTTCCACGATATCCGGTCGGAAATTGAGGCGGAAACCGCTCGGATTGCTGGAAAAAACAAGGGCATTTCCCGTCTTCCCATCAACTTGAAAGTGTACTCCACCAGAGTACTCAACTTGACGTTGGTGGACTTGCCTGGCCTCACCAAAATCCCCATTGGTGACCAGCCCACGGATATCGAGAAGCAGACCCGCAACTTGATCATGGAGTACGTGTCCAAGCCCAACTGCATCATCTTGGCTGTTTCGCCTGCCAACGTGGACTTGGTCAATTCCGAGTCCTTGAAGCTTGCGAGACAGGTGGACCCTACGGGTAAGAGAACCGTGGGAATTCTCTCCAAGATCGACTTGATGGACCAGGGCACCAATGCGCTCGATATCTTAAAGGGCAATGTGTACCCATTGAACCTCGGCTTTATTGGCGTGGTTAACCGGTCGCAGCAGGATATCCAAGAGAGCAAGTCGTTGGACGACTCTTTAAAGGCAGAACAGCAGTTTTTTGTTAACCACCCAGCCTACAGAGCCATTGCCAATAAGTGTGGCACACGGTACTTATCTCAGACGTTGAACAAGATCTTGATGAACCATATCCGCGACCGTTTGCCGGATATCAAGGCCAAGCTCAATACATTGATGAGTCAGGCCGAACAGGAGTTGTCTTCTTATGGGGAACTTCCATCTTTGGAGTCCACCAAGGAGGGCCGGTCTGCGCTTCTCTTGAGCTTGATGACCAAGTTCGCCAATAGCTTTGTGAGTTCTGTGGACGGAACTTCGCTCAACAACGTGCTGATCAAAGAACTCTGTGGAGGAGCACGCATCTACTACATTTTCAACGAGTTGTTTGGGTCTCTGTTGGCGCAGATCAACCCCACCCATAACCTTTCCATTAAGGATATCCGGACGGCCATCCGCAACTCGTCGGGGCCCAGACCGTCGCTTTTCGTGCCGGAGCTTGCGTTCGACTTGTTGGTTAAGCCCCAAATTAAGTTATTGGAGGATCCTTCTCGCCGGTGTGTGGAGATGGTGTATGAAGAGCTCATGAAGATCGTCCACGGCATCTGTAACGCAGCAGGCGACTTGGAGATGAACAGATATCCCCGGCTCCAGGCCAAGCTCATTGAGGTTGTTTCCGATTTGCTTCGGGAAAGATTAGGCCCCACCATCAAGTATGTGGAGTCCATGATCGACATTCAGCAAGCTTACATCAACACCAACCACCCCAACTTCGTGGGAGCAGCCGAAGCCATGTCGACAGTGGTGGAGGAGAGACGCAAGCAGCGTGAGCATGAGCAGACGTCCAAGTTGCGTCTTGCCACGCAGAAGATCTTGAAGAAATCCAAGGTGGAGAAGGAGTTTGAGGAGCAAGAACGGGAACAAGAAGATGAGGAGGATGATGAGAAAAAGGCCGGCATCGATATCAGTCAGGTGGACGACGAGGCCAAGCCTTCCAAGCACAAGAGATCGGACTCCAACAAGACCAACATCTCGTTCCAGTCGGAGTCCACGCACCAGGAAACCTACTTCAACTACTTTTTCGGCAGAGATCCCGTGATGCACCAGCAACACATGCAAACCCAAGCACAATTGAACCCCACACCGTTCAAGTACCCCCAGAGCGACGAGGGCGTGAACTTCAACCAAAACTTCATGAACAATGGGGTGTTGAACGACTTGAAGGATATGCATATTGGGGAAAATGGGGCCAAAGAGCACGAGCAGCAGGACGAGATCGCGGAGCTCAACGAAAGAGAGCAGTTGGAGTGTGAGTTGATCCGGCGGTTGATCGTGTCGTACTTTGGCATTGTGCGGGAGATTGTCCAGGACCAGGTGCCCAAGTCCATCATGTGCTTGTTGGTCAACTACATCAAGGTGCACATCCAGAACCGGCTCGTGGTCAAGCTCTACAACGAGAACTACTTCGACGACTTGTTGAAGGAGGACGAGACCATCCAGATGGAGCGCGAGAAGTGCTTGGCCTTGTTGAAGACCTACCGGGAGGCCTCGCGGGTCATCAGCGAGGTGGTGTGAGCCGAAGCAATCATGTATAAAGTGTATGTAGATAGTATAAAGTTGTTCAGGTCAGGTAGAGTCTATGATTAGTATAAATATTATTAGTCTATAATATCATTAGTCTATAATATCAATAGTCTATTAAATGTGTCTATAATATCATTAGTCTATAATACTAATCATTCTATTAAATGTGTCTATAATATCATTAGTCTATAATACTAATCATTCTATTAAATGTGTCTAAAATATAAAATGGAAGAAAACGAAAAATATGAGAATTGGAATGATCTAGCATGAGCTGTTTCAGTACTGCGATATTTGGAAATTCAAAATCTATTTGGCCATTTTCGCCCAAGAAGTGACCATTCAAGCAGGAAACCGGAGCTCCAGCCAAGCTTACTGAAACCGTGATCAAGGGGATCATGTTTCGGACTACCCCGGAATAGGAAAAGGGCTCTGATGTGGCCGGATATGGGTCGGAATGAGGTGAAATTTCATCATTCAAAAGCACTCGCTCGTCTGAAACCGTCAAGGTACCTTCATAAATGGCTTTAAGAGTAATTAGCTCTTCAGCACGGAGATCCTAGGACCATATTTGTTCCACCAAATTCCCCGGGCTTTTGACTTGGCTTTAATTCACAAGTCAAGCATCTTCCATTCCTTCTTTAAAGAATCATCAACGGATATAGTAACAATTAGGTATCAATCAGCTAACAAGATTTTGCAAGCACCACAAATTCAGTCACTACTGCCCAAGAACCAACCACCAAGAACCAAGAACCAAGAACCAACCACCAAGAACCAAGAACCAAGAACCAACCACTTAGAACCAGAACTCAATAACTTCTGCTCTAGGTACCAAGAAGCACCACAAACAGGACCATGACCAAAAGTTCACTTCACTGAGTTTAATTAGAGCTTCAGTACTTAGCACTTGATTCAGAAACAATTCGTACTAGAACTGAAGTCTGGGAACAGCCTGAGGCTATGGTTTTGGACATGGATCATTAAAATCTTGTCAACTTTTGGCCCAGGGATCATTAGTCTAAGTACTCATTAGTCTAAGTACTCATTCTAAAGAATGTGAGTCTAATGTGTGCCTGTGTGCCTGTGTGCCTGTGTGCCTGTGTGCTAGGACCGGGGCCTGCTCAACACATACAATGTAAGAGGGTCCGTGAGCCTATTGTTCACAAGCAGCCGGCTCTTCATGGAGTACTTGATCTGTTTCTTCTCATCCAACGATATGAGCGACTGATCGTCATCTGGCTCCATGAACAGAAACGTAAAGTTCCTTTCTAGCAACGCCGACAGAGCCGACCGTGACACCTGAGCCACGAGCTTATGGGTTTCCAAAAACTGCACATCCTCACCAGAAAAGCCCTGGTTTAGTGCATACCGTAAATCCACAATGTACCCTAGAGATACCACCAACTTACACTTCCACTTGCTGGCGATTTCCTGCACCACCACGGAGGCTCTGGAAACGCTTCTTTTAGGAAACAACTCCGCAAGCCTGGCATGCGCCACCACACCCCAGATCTGGCGGCCCAAGTCTTGCCATAGGTTATTCAAGTCGTAGTTGCTCAAGCGGATCAGAGCCGTGGCCGAAAGCGTGAGCGTGGATTTCTCATTGACTGCGATGTGGTTTTCCGCGAGCACGTGTTTGCGGTGCACAAAAATGCGGATTGGAATGGTGTGTTGGCGTGACACCGAGACGTATGTAACTGTAGCAGGCATGAGTGAGGAGTGAAAGTGAGGAGTTGTTGCGCGATACACTCCGTTGTAGTGCGCCAATGTAGTGAGTAGTACTAATCACAATACAATACTGAGTAGTACTAATCACAACACAATACAATACTGATAGTAGTACTAATCACAACACAATACAATACTGATAGTAGTACTAATCACAATACAATACAACACTGATAGTAGTACTAATACAATACAATACTGATGGTAGTACTAATACAATACAATAAATACAATAGTAATAGTGGTACTAGTACAATACTAATACAATGCTGATGGTAGTACTAGTGCAATACTGATTGTTAGATCCATGATAGACAGGACCCCGCCTAGAGAGGTATTAAGGACCATACTTTTCCGGTCCGGGGTCCGGTCGTTCAGCCCCAAGGAAAACGAAACCATCCAATTCGGCTCGCCTCTAACTCTCATCTGTGGGCAGAACGGGTGCGGCAAGACCACCATCATCGAGAGCCTCAAGAATGCCACCACGGGCGACTTGCCTCCGAACTCCAAGGGCGGGGCGTTCATCAATGACCCCACGATTGCGGACCGGGCCGTGGTCAATGCGGAGATCAAACTTGGCTTTATTTTCGTGGATGGGAAGTCCATGACGGTGACGCGCAATATGCAGTTGAACCGGAATAAGGGAAGGGCCAGTGGAGGGGCCACTGCACTGAATTCGGGCGCTACTTCTGGGAACACCTTTAAGAGCTTGGAGGGCCAGTTGGCTATTATTCTGCAGGGCCAGAAGAACTCCATCAGTACGAAAAACGTGGAACTCGATACGCGCGTGCCTCTCTATCTTGGTGCTTCCAAGGACATCCCTTACTATTGTTCTGATGGAGATTTTTGAATGCCACGTTTCTCTCAAAGTTATATAAGCCCCTTCGGTTCCTCTCTTGGGAAATCGTAGCATCCCACTATTCCGGTATCCAAGCTACTACCTCAGTCCATAATTCGATCAAACCCTAATGTCCGTATAGTATAGTCCATGAATATAGTATAGTCCATGAGTATAGTATAGTCCATGAGTATAGATAGTGAGAGTATGAGTGAAGTATATTGAGAATATGAATGTAGTATATTGAGAGTATGAATGTAGTATACTGACAGTATAGTGAGACTATGGGTGTAAGACGATGGGTGTAGGAGTATGGGTGTAGTGTGCTATGACTATGACTATGACTATGGCTATGACTATGACTAACTATGACTATGACTATGACTATGACTATGACTTACTCAATGTGTAGATACTGGTTTCAAGTACTCTCTTTACTCTGTTCATTTGCCGATTGGTCACTTTAATTTTGAGGTGTCGTAAGGTGCTGGGAGCTTTGACCAAAGCTTTGGCAAAAGCAGGAAATCTCGAGCATTTGGGTAACTGGTGAGACGGTTAGTATCAGCATAGACCTGTGAACTTCTGGGAAGTTAAACCATCAACTAACATAGCTTTATTAAGGCATAAATATATCAAAGAATATAACACTGTACTCTGACTACACTGTACTCTGACCATACACTGTACTCTGACCATACACAATACTCTGACCATACACAATACTCTAACCATACACAATACTCTGACCATACACAATACTCTGACCATACACAATACTCTGACTATGTAATGTATTATTGCTGACTTCTACGACTACTCTTATAATCGTATTTAGTGTAGTATTGTAGTACTGTAGGCAGGGTAGTTACCTATGGTGGATCTAACACTATACTACTATACTACTATACTACTATATACTATACTACTATACTACTTTACTACTATACTACTATACAACTATAATACTATAATACTATACTACTATACTACTATACAACTATACTACTATAATACTATACTACTATACTACTATACAACTATACTACTATAATACTATACTACTATACTACTATGTACTATATGTTAGATTCTTGTTGAACGTTATGTACTAAGTTATCTATTTTATTCGTTGATGATTCCTCAGAAAGAGGAACCAGTGCGGTTTATATAAGAATTGAAAGAAACGTGGCAGTGAAAACTCTTCACCAGAACAATGGTGATAATTGTTCTGGCATCTTCGAAAACGGGCCACCATTATTGATGGTCAAACGCAGTGACACGGCGTTCGTAATAGCCCTAGTTAGTATCGGGCAGAGAGACTTCATAATACCTCCATAGGTACATCACTACCTATGGTGGATCTGACACTACTATACTACTATACTACTATACAACAATATACTATACTACTATACAACAATATACTATACTACTATACAACAATATACTATACTACTATACAACAATATACTATACTACTATACAACAATATACTATACTACTATACAACAATATACTATACTACTATACAACAATATACTATACTACTATACAACAATATACTATACTACTATACAACAATATACTATACTACTATACAACAATATACTATACTACTATACAACAATATACTATACTACTATACAACAATATACTATACTACTATACAACAATATACTATACTACTATACAACAATATACTATACTACTATACAACAATATACTATACTACTATACAACAATATACTATACTACTATACAACAATATACTATACTACTATACAACAATATACTATACTACTATACAACAATATACTATACTACTATACAACAATATACTATACTACTATACAACAATATACTATACTACTATACAACAATATACTATACTACTATACAACAATATACTATACTACTATACAACAATATACTATACTACTATACAACAATATACTATACTACTATACAACAATATACTATACTACTATACAACAATATACTATACTACTATACAACAATATACTATACAACAATATACTATACTACTATACTACTGCAGACGAGAACAGACGAGGTTCAGCCCTAGCTTTTCCTCTCTTCAACAACACCCATCATTACGTTGTCTGTATGCAGTCACATGAACATGTAGTACACATAGATGTACTGATCGCTCAAGTTCAACACTTTTCACTCTATCTGATTATTCATTATTTTTATACAGTGCAGTATTTTTATACAGTGTATTTGAGTATCCAGTATTTATACTGTAGTCCTGTAGTCCTGTAGTCCTGTAGTCCTGTTGGTGGCGTATTACTTACGGAAGGAGTGTTCATAAAAGTTCACGTGCAGGATGAAATCACGGTTGAGACTTATTATCCATGATCTAGTTAATCAGTTTATTCACTTGGTTCTGGTTCTTCTTCGGGTCGTGTCTTGCCCAAAAAATATATGATACAGACCTTAAGCATTAGAACGTGGCTCCAACCCTATATTAAAGCAGCCAATTCTTCCCCCAATTCAATAATTCCTAATATATGGATTTTGAAGTCCTAAAAAAAAATTCCATATCTGCTAAGTATACTGAGTGAGATCGCAAGGCAGATTCTCTTAGTGAACCGGACTTTTGCTTCCCAAACCTGAAACAACAAAAATTATTTCAGATAAACATTCTGAAACCAAAAAGCAATACTACCTATAAAGTATGCAGTATTTCCGTGTTTTCGATTTTTAACGCTCCTAGACATTTTAGCGTATACACTAGAATGGTGCGCACTATTAGTATTTTGCAGAGTAGGAGTAAGTTTGCAGCCAAAACGCGAACCCACAATACATTATTCTAATACATAAACCACTATACAGTGTTTTTCAAAACTATTTAAACCAGCGGGGCAAAATTAAACAAACCAATAAATCAAAAAGTTTCGTACGCCTGCTCACAATCTTTCAAACCAAATAGCGTAATTTTTAACACCAATTTCATTAGAATTCAATATTCTGAAATCTTAAACCTGGACGATTGCCTCATAGGTCCTACATTTGGGAGTCTGCAGTTAAAATCAAGGGCTACCCCGGAATTGGCTCTGGCGAGAAAGCAAAACACCCGTACACCCGGCTACCTCAGCAGAAAAAGGCCCAACGCAAGATACCTATTTTTCATGGTACGAAAAAAAGAGTGAGATTGATAGAATCCTCGAATTCCGGACTTTACAATGCATATTTTTGTAGTTGAAAAGGTTTGGTGGTGGTCTTTTAAAGGGGCCCTGATCTTTATGGTCACGTGACCACGGTTGAGTTCCGGTCTCGTGTTTCTTTCCACTACACCATAAATTGCCAAATATTCAAGTAGAATCTTAATCTGGTAAAAAACGGATGCTCTAAAACAGAATTTCCCTCGCTGGTTTGAATAGTTTTAAAAAAACACTATATGTACTACATTTGGAAGTCTTGCAGTGCCAATCAAGAGTCAAAACGGACGGAACTGAAGTGGAAGGGGTACGAAATGTTTTGAATTATTGGTTTGTTTAATTTTGCTAGTGCGGTTTGAATCTTTTTGCCACGCTGGTTTGAATAGTTTTGAGAAACACTGTAAACCACCATAAGCACCATAAAATCACCTTCGTACCATGCACTAGTAACCTCCTAGTATTTTCAAAAAGGAAATTCACATTACTTTATTTAAATCAATCAAGAAGTTCTACATCGAAATTTCTACTCGTGACTGTGGTCATGTGAAAGTTCACCAGGAATATGGAGCCTAGAATATGGAGCCTAGAATATGGGGCCTAAGACTATCCGATTCTATGGCTGTCGAAGCTATGATACCTCTGTCTGAGACTATGGTGCATATAACTATGAATCTCTTGGTTTTTGTACGGATGAAGAACACTAACACTGACTACTTTCTACACTGAATACTACTGAATACTACTGAATACTACTGAATACTACTGAATACTACTGAATACTACTGAATACTACTGAATACTACTGAATACTACTGAATACTACTGAATACTACTGAATACTACTGAATACTACTGAATACTACTGAATACTACTGAATACTACTGAATACTACTGAATACTACTGAATACTACTGAATACTACTGAATACTACTGAATACTACTGAATACTACTGAATACTACTGAATACTACTGAATACTACTGAATACTACTGAATACTACTGAATACTACTGAATACTACTGAATACTACTGAATACTACTGAATACTACTGAATACTACTGAATACTACTGAATACTACTGAATACTACTGAATACTACTGAATACTACTGAATACTACTGAATACTACTGAATACTACTGAATACTACTGAATACTACTGAATACTACTGAATACTACTGAATACTACTGAATACTACTGAATACTACTGAATACTACTGAATACTACTGAATACTACTGAATACTACTGAATACTACTGAATACTACTGAATACTACTGAATACTACTGAATACTACTGAATACTACTGAATACTACTGAATACTACTGAATACTACTGAATACTACTGAATACTACTGAATACTACTGAATACTACTGAATACTACTGAATACTACTGAATACTACTGAATACTACTGAATACTACTGAATACTACTGAATACTACTGAATACTACTGACTAGTGTTGACTAGTACTGACTACAGATTTCACTGACTACAGATTTTATTGACTACAGATTACTACAGAATACCACTGACTATTTTCTACTACGGTCTACTGATTACTGCTGACGACCGCTGACTACTGCTGTCTATTGCTGTCTACTATTGAATACTGCCGAATACCTCTGTTACGATAAGTATCATGAGTCGCAGATGTGAACCATTAATGTTTGAGCGCACATTGCACTTGATCCAGTATCAAGTACAGTGTTTTCAAAACTATTCAAACCAGCGTGACAAAATGGTTCGTACTCCTTCGCACAGTCTTTCAAACCAAATGGCGTAATGTTTCACACCGACTTTCATTAGAATTCAATATTCTGAAATGTTAAATCTGGACGATTGCCTCATATGTACTACATTTGGGAGTCTTGTAGTACCAATCAAGGACTAGAATGGACGGAACATTGATTGGGTGCAACCCCCGGAATTGGCTTGCCTAAAACACCCGTACACCCGGCGACCTCACCAGAAAAAGGCCCAACACAAACGACCGTTTTTTCATGGTACGGAAAGAAGAGTGGTTTTTGTGGAATCCTGGAATTCCGGGCTTTACAATACATATTTTGTTAGTTGAAAAGGTTTTCGTGGTGGGTTTTTGGAGGTCCTGTAGCTGAGCATTTCCGGCCACGGTCCTCAATTCCGGTCAATCATACCATAACAGTACTCATAATCATACATCATATAAGTATGTCAGAAAACAGTATCCTTCGCAGTCTTTCAAACCAAATGGCGTAATGTTTCACACCAACTTTCATTAGAATTCAATATTCTGAAATGTTAAATCTGGACGATTGCCTTATATGTACTACATTTGGGAGTCTTGCAATACCAATCAAGGGTCAAAACGGACGGAACTGAAGTGGAAGGGGTACGAAATGTTTTGAATTATTGGTTTGTTTAATTTTGCTAGTGTGGTTTGAATCTTTTTGCCACGCTGTTTTGAATAGTTTCGAAAAACACTGTATAGGGGAGTGAGAGTATTTCTTCGGCCACAGCCTTTGGTGCGGGCTCGAGTGTATCCAATATTCAAACTGCTGGTATATATATGAATATAAGTTTGAACTGAGTTAAGAGTGTACGGGCTCTTGAATCGTGTAGCGTTGGTGATGGTTTCGAACAGCACTGACATCATTAATATAACTATATACCATTAATATAACTATATATAATTAATATAACTATATAATCTTAAACTATTAGGATAAAAAACCGGAAGAAAAAACTGTCAGTCACAAGCGCAGTGGCGCAGTGGAAGCGCGCAGGGCTCATAACCCTGATGCCCCCGGATCGAAACCGGGCTGCGCTATTTTTTTCGATTTCTTTTTTTCTCCAGCCGCGGTGGCCGCCGCAGCCCCACCCCACGCGCCGCTCCTCTATCTACGTGGCACAACTCGTACGTGGCACTTATCCACTCCAACTCATCATGGTATGTATCACCCACACCAGAACCTGATAATCCATCAGAATCACAACCAGAATCACAGAATCATCAAGAGAATCACAGAATTATAAACAGAATCAAAATTAGAATCACAGAAATACCTGAAGCTTCCCATTTCCATAACTATATCATGAACAGACTGAGTACCAGCCAGAAACCAGAACAGAAACCAGAACACCAGAACACCAGACTAGCAGACTATAGACTACTAGAAACTACTAGAGACTATTAGAGACTGTTAGACTATTAGAGACTGTTAGACTATTAGAGACTGTTAGACTATTAGAGACTGTTAGACCATTAGAGACTACTAGAGACTACTAGAGACTACTAGAGATTACTAGAGACTACTAGAGATTACTAGAGACTACTAGGATTTAGGGTGCTACAGTGCTAGAAGACTGGACTTCTAGACACTAGAGTTTGTTAGACTGGCTGTACCGATAGACTGGACCACTAGGTCCCAGAGTCCCAGAGTCCCAGAGTACTATATTTCTAGAGTACTATATTTCTAGAGTTCTTTACTGGGTATACTGGGTATTCTGGGTATTCTGGGTATTCTGGGTATACTGGGTATACTGACTAGACACCAGAGACTAGAGTACTATACTGGCCAAAGATTCCCTACTACCAGTTTACCAGACTACACCACCAGACTACTATACTGCTAGAATTCTAGAGTTTTGGACCACTAGAGTTTATGCTGGCTACACTAGAGACTGCTGGCTACATTAAGATTCCTGGGTACTAAAATTATAGACAGCTAGAGTTTGTACTCGGCAGTAGAGTACTATGCTGGATATACTGGATATACTGGATATACTACTAGAGTACTAGAGTTTATACTGGTACGGTGGTCTGGACAGAGTACTCTAGTGGTAAATACTGCTATATTGGACAAAGTGGCTAGAGTTAGACTGGATGTACTGTCTACTGGCTACAGTACTGGATACTGGAAACTACTATGTTGACTAGGGTACTAGATATTACAGTCTATACTGGCTACGACTGTACCGGCTGTACTGACTATACTCACAGTACTAAACTATTAGAATTTACACTGGTTGGTATACCCAATGGACTACAAGATTTCTGGATGACTATAGTGGATACTAGATAGTGGATACTAGATAGTGGATACTAGATAGTGGATACTAGATAGTGGATACTAGATAGTGGATACTAGATAGTGGATACTGGACACTGGACACTGGAAACTGGACACTGGAAACTGGACACTGGACACTGGATACTGGATACACTAGCTAGACTATACTGGCTACTCTTCATTCTGGACTGACTGATTACTGGTTGGTCTACTTCTGGACTGACTGATACTAACCATAGGCACTTCAAACATCGAAGCAAAGGGCATCCAACGCCAAGTTTGCGAAGGGCAACGTGAAGAAACAAGGCCGGCCCCGGGCCAAGCAGGAAAAAGTCGTTTTCCCCATCTCCAAGCCCTGGATCATTGCCTTGGTCTTCTTGGTCTGTGGCGGTGCACTCCTCGAGATTCTCCGTTTTTTCTTCTAAATAGACATTCCGACGAGATGTAATAAATATAAGATATAAGATCGGTAAAGATAAGATGAGAAAAAGACAAGATAGACGTAAGACAAGATAGACGTAAGACATAGATACAATAGAGGCATTAAATATGTATTAAGTATAGAGATGAATAGGATATTAGATGATAAGACATTAAGACGAGTAGAGGAAGCGAGAGACAAAAGCGAAGGGAAGGGAAAAGAGGGGAAGGGAAAAGAGGAAAAAAGGCTTATCTCTAGAATCGGGTAAAGTCAGTCCCGTATTGGTAAGACCTCATGGGACTGTAGAGGAACACCATACAGGACACTGGACTATCCAAGCAATTCACCAGACTATCCAACCAAGCCAAGGCCATTTAACCAAAAGACCACAAGATCATAGGAACATAAGATCAGGAACATCATAAGATCATAGGACCATAAGATCATAGGACCATAAGATCATGCGACCATAGTAAACCAGGAAGAGCAGAAATACCATATTGAGATTTCAGCAAGATCATAGTAACACTATAGTATGATCATTGACCATTAGACCATTCGACTAGACCTGGACACCAAAGTGTGGAAGTAGTTAGGCCATAGTAAGCATGAATACTGTTCAGTAAGTCACATGAAAAAAAAGACCAGTACCATTCCCTCCAGCAACACCTTAGTAATACCATATTAGGCCATAGTAAACCAGGAAGCCACAGTGATAATACCATAGTATACCTTATAGACCCTAGTAAAGCCACAGTGATACCCTTTAGCACCATAGTATACCTTATAGTACCATAGAGATGCCATTGTAAAGCCATGTGAAGACAGGAAATCATGGGATATCCACGCATAACTCCCACAACGACATAGACCTTAGACTGTATGAGACATCGGATAGAATACTCATCATTCATTATGTGGATTCAGATGAGGATTCAGATGTGGATTCAGATGTGGATTCAGATGAGCATTCGATGACCAGGATGGACTGATGGGAAAAGGAAAAAGCATGAGATGGACATGAACAAATGGGCAATGGGCAAGATGAACTTAACACATGGACAAATGAACTCAACAGATCAACACGAACAGTTGGCCAGTTGGACTTTGGATGAACGAAAGACAATTGACATGGAAATGGACATATGGTCAAGAGCCTGATATGAGCGAGAGACATCCACCATAGGAGTGCTCTACCTATTGAGGTATCATGAAGCCTCGCGGTGAATCGATACCGCACAAATCACCATTCAGTGATTTATGGTTAAACTTGGTGATAGGATCAATCCAGGCCGAAACCAGACAAAAGCCAGGGATTGGTTTGAAACTGAAACCAGGCCAAAAATGGGCTGGCCTGAAATCAATCTGATTGGACGGTAATAGGGCTTAACTGGGCGTGAACCAGGGACCCGTGTTTAACATCATTCTGGATAACTCCAGCAAAGCACCAGTGACGATCTCCAAAACTCATTGGTCTTGCTTCTCCACGTCCTAAAAGTCTCATTAGGTCAAGTACTCGTTATTCGGACATGGAAATGTGCATAACAGACAAAACAATAAACAGACGGACACCAGAACAGACGGATAATTCAATCTGCAGATGGACAACAAGAACAAGAACAAGAACAGACCAATAGTCTATCCCTGGACTTTGGGAACCAAGGGACCATGGCTGACGGAATGGAAGTCCCGCGTCACATGACCAATGTCACCTCCAAACACCGCAAAGTGGTCCCAGAACTTGGTGTTTTCTTGAGCACCATTTTCTTCACCTTCAGAGTCGCCAAAGTCGTACACTGCAATGTTACAGTTCTGGTTCTGGATGAAGGGGACATATGGCTCACACGTCTCGATCTCGGCCTGCGAGATGGGATTCTCTGGGTATTGCAACTTCTGAGTCTCGTTCCGGTACAGCAACGGGCCGTACCTTCCGTCAAGCCATCTGTCATATCTTGCGATATATTTCTCATGTTTGCCATCATTTTCGTCCCTTTTTTCCTTGGGCAACACATACTTGAAGTTGTGCTTTCCATTTATGGTGGAGATCAAGCGGAGGTTCATGTCTCCATCCACATAAGCAAGCTGGTTCAAACGGGAAAACTCGTCGCGTGTGTATGGGTTCTTGAAGTCGCTGCGCTTGACGTCATCGGACACATTGGCATACGATGGAAGCTTCATGAACTTCTCTGCACCCAAAGAAGGTAGCGTCCAGATATTGAGGAACTGGTCGCTCTTTTGGGTGTGCAAGCTGGAGATATTCTGCATATTGTGGTGGCCATGGCTTTTGGACTTGCGCCCATTGCTTTGGCTGATGTTGGGGTAGTTTTCTCCATCCTTCCCACTGAATAGGTAATTGATGTGGAACCAATGGATCGATCCCGACCGCTCAGTGATACACCCCAAGCCAAAATTGCTGACTATGGTCCCGTCATTGGGTTCTGAGGTATTGCTCATGAACCAGATCATTTCCCGGATCCGGGCACTCGTTTTTCCCCTTTGGAAACTGCCCACGAGCGATACCTCTTTGGGGAGCTTATAGAGATCCCAGAGGTAAATTGTATCGCCCCTGGCATTAGCCTGAGCCAAGTGGAGGTCGTACTCATTGAGTGAAAGATGAGACACTCCTCCGGGGGCCTTGAATAAGGCAATGGTGTTTCCACTGGAGAGATCCAAAATCTTGATCACGTGGGCCTCTGCTCCCGTCTTCACCAACTTGCTGGAGTTGGAGTATACTGCACTGGCCGTGGAGTAGATGGAGTTACCAATGGAGCTGCTGACGGACTTGAGCGAGATATCCTTTTCAATAAGATCCTTGGACTTCTTGACTGCGCGAGTACTGAAATCTGAGAGGCTCACCAAGGTGTCTGCTGCAGAGCTGGAAAGAGCAGAGAGAACACGGGCTAGAAGAGGCCCATTGGACGGGAGTTTCATGGGCGTGTAACCATCGGATCTGGCTCTTTTTGGCACGTTAAGTTTCGATTGATGGAGCTTTTTGAAGTAGTTACACTCCACGGGTGTAGGTGAATACACCAACCATGAACCCACGATGTCGTAGATGGGCAACAGACCAGCAACCAGGGTTTTGACAAAAGCACCTGAGATTTTGGCCTCGTCCAAGCCATCATGCACCACCACGGGCCGTGTGCAGTGGTCTAGGGCCAAAAACGGCTCCCCAGTCAAATTGTGGATATACTCCTTGGCATCTCCGCCCTTGAATATGCTGAGGTAGCCCTTGGAGCTGGACACAATCAAGTACTCCTGAGATACCTTCATATGGAGTTTTCCATCGGTCAACGGCTCAATTAGCGAGAATACCTGCGACTCCTGGCCATGGTACACTTTGAGTATTCTTTCGCCTGACGGAAGTTGTTGTAGAAACACCAATAAATTGGCAAACGAACAGGAAAAAACAGCCATCGCCAACACATGCCCAGGGCCCGTAGAAAAGGAACTCACCATATTGAGCGAGTTCCCCGTATACTCCTCCAAAAAGCTGCTTGATGGAACAGTAAAAACAGACGGTTCGTAGGGTTTCTGAGTGTTTGATCGTTCATTTGAAGGGATTCCCACCTGGGACTCCACATGGCCCCAATCCCAAACCTGGCACACCTTGGAGGACGCACACCAGAGGAGAACTTCGCCATTGGGCCCATTTTCCACCAAATTGAGCGGGTTTTCCGGCTCCACAACGGCGTTTTCGCCGCCTTTGCCGCGGATCTCCGCCGTGGCCTTTTTGAGCCGGTTCCAAGTTTCTAGCGGCGCATTTGGCCTCTGGCCCACTATGGGGTTGGTAAGACTATGGTTAGTAGAGCACGGGAGTTAGTAGGAAAGGACATACACTTTGCGTAATTTCGACATCTGGTGAATTGGGGAGCTAATGGACGGCGATGAAGCGATGAAACTAGTCTGGAAGTGATCTGGAAGTAGTCTGGAAGTAGTCTGAACGGTGGATTGAGTTTGAACAGACTGTAACAAGTATGAATGGCCAAAACGGTGTGAAACAAACCCGAAACAAGTTTAAAGCGAACTGAACAAACCTGAAACAAGTGTGAAACAGGCAAACGGATCTGAAACAAACCTGAAACGAACCTGAAACAAGAAAGACCTGAAACAAATTTAAACGACTTGAAAGAAGTTGAACCGGAAGGCTACTCCAATATACCGGAATGAGACGCTTATAGAGTAAGCTGTAGATCGAAAGACCTTATAGTGATCTGAATAAGGATCGGGTAACCAGGTATATTATCTGACTATCGGGGTGTGGACAGAAAAAGTAGGTTCTTAGTAATTAACAATCTCAGTAATCAGTAGTCAGTACCAAAGAATTGGGCAGTACCAAAGAATTGGGTAGTACCAAAGAATTGGGCGGTACCAAAGAATTGAATTGGGCGGTAACCAAGAATTGGGCGGTAAGCAAGTAGTGAATTGGTATCAAGTAGTGAATTGGAATCAAATAGTGAATTGGTATCAAGTAGTGAATTGGAATCAAATAATGAACTGGTATCAAATAGTGAATTGAAATATCAAATAGTAAATTAAAATATCAAATATTTAGATTGGGGAATTCTGCAATATGATTGGTGGAGAATGGTGGGGAAATTGGTGGGGAATGGTGCGATTAAGTGAGGGCGAGTCACTCGATTATTATGTTTGGTTATCGCGATAGGAGTGCGTTATCGCCGTACACAGGCACGTCACTGCGCGGTACACCCGTACACCCACACTTAATTTAGTACGTACCCATCAATACCAATACCAATACCAATACATCAATACATATATCAAAATAACAACACATATATCAATATATATACCAATACCAATACATCAATACATATATCAATATATATAAATTATAGAAGAGACCACTAGTACTACTAAACTAGGCTATTACTATTGCACTGCTGAAATAATTACTCTGCGTCATTACACTACACTGCTACTCTATAGTAATAGATTACTAGACTACTGATTTCTGGACCACATGACACTACACAGTAAAAAATAGTCAATGGAACCTTGTAAAGTGACAATAAGGGACAAGAACCTTGTAAAATGACAATAAGTGACAAGAACCTTGTAAAATGACAATAAGTGACACGAACCTTAGACGTGAAAATAAGTGACACGAACCTTAGACGTGAAAACAAGTGACACGAACCTTAGGCGTGAAAATAAGGGATAAGAACCTTAGACGTGACAATAATGTTGAACATGTGAGATGTGCTGACTCTTGGATGCAGGTAATGAGTCACTTGCAGTACAGAAATCAAGGAGTGCAGACTAGTATTGTAACTGGGCCTTGGTTGTCAGGAGAGGTCAGGTTTGACTTCAGACAATGGATTAACATGCCAGATGCAGGAGAGAGGAGTCCAAGGTGAAAAGGTTTATATAGGAGGGATTTTGACCAAGGTTGAGCGGCAACACGAGTTCACGAGTAATCGAAACTTCACGGATGTCCTAATACAGAATAGTAGCTTACATTATGGGCTTAAAAAATATCAAAGTCCAACAAAAAGCACGAGACCGGAACTCAACGGTGGTCACGTGACTATAAAGATCAGGGCATCTTTAAAAGGCCACCACCAAACCTTTTCAACTACAAAAATATGCATTGTAAAGTCCGGAATTCCAGAATTCCACAAAATCCACTTTTATTTCTGTACCATGAAAAAAAGGTCTTTTGCGTTGGGCCTTTTTCTGCTGAGGTCGCCGGGTGTACGGGTGTTTGAGCAGCCAAATCCGGGGGTTGCACCCAATCAATGTTCCATCCGTTCTAGCCCTTGATTGGACTCCTAAATATAATACATACAAGGTAATCCTCCATATTTAACATTTCAGAATATTGAATTCTAATGAAAGTTGGTGTGAAACAAACTTCTTTAAGAGAGAACACAATGTCTCTCGTCATTAGCTTCCAATTTGAAGACTTTTCAATGTCATAGCTGCAATTTGAACGAGAAATAGGAAGATAAAGTCGCACTTTTCATCTGAGTTGTAATGCCTCGTTTTGATTAAATCATGCACATTACATGATAGGTCAAGAAAATATTGATGACATTTATTCTGTTATCGATAATTCTTTGATATATGTAGATATTGCGCTGATAGCAAATCAAACCTATGTAGAAAGTAAAAAGCAAAAAGAAAAATATGATAAACAACATAAGTTACAAATACTTGATGTAGTTTTAGGTATAATTGTTTTAGGAATAATTGGTGGCTTATCCCCATCTGAGTTATAATGCCTCATTTTGATTATTGTTAGACATGGAATTGAATCGACTGAGTACAGGAT
>NKZO01001510.1:1260-38062 GCA_002370185.1 Metschnikowia sp. 01-655c1
TTCTTGTTCTTGTTCTTGTTCTTGTTCTTGTTCTTCACTTCTTCACTTCTTCACTTCTTCATCTTCACCTTACTTTATCGTCTCCTCTCCCTCGTCTCCCTCCTCTTGATATAGACTCAGCATCTTCACTTTTTCAGTCTTCACTTTTCCATTCTTCAGTTTTTCATTCTTCAGTTCTTCATTCTTCAGTTCTTCATTCTTCAGTTCTTCATTCTTCACTTCTTCATCATGACATCTTCTCTGTTCACGTCTTGGTTTCATCTTCACTCTTCTTTTTCTTGTCGAAGTTGTTGACTTCTCTCTTCACTGTTGCAGTCTTCAGTCTTCCTTCTCTTCGAATTCACAAACCTTGACTCAACTTCTCGACACCTTGACACCTTGACCTCTATTCTCTGACATTTACATCTCTGACATTGACACCTTGAAATCTTTTTCTGACATTTCTGACATTGACTCCCAGTCGACTTCACCTAACTTCTCCTTCTGTCTTTTCTTTCCTTGTAACTCATTCATCTGTTCACTTGTTGTTGAAATCTACCGTTCAACTCCTTGACTTTTATATTGACTTTATTCACTCAGTTACCTCTTAGCTTCTAATTCACATCTAGTTCACTTCTAGTTCCCATCTATGCTCACCTGTCCTCTCTCATTTTCCTCCCATCGTATTGGGGTAAATGCAACTGGATTATGCATGCATCACCTAGGCTAGGCCTAAGCGTTCTTGATCTCATTGCATATTCTCATAGGTGAAATATACTTTCAGGAGCTAAAAAAACATATTATACGCTCTTCCAGTATATCCCAGATCTTATTGTGAAAAAATGAACCTGAAGATATCTTGGGCTAAACCTTCTGGGATCTATGTTCACCCGTCCTCTTTCATTTGCCTCTATCACCATCAACTCTTTAGCTTTGTCTCAGCTCTTGAGCATTTTCTTGGCTTTGTCTCAGCTCTTAAGCCTCTTCTTAGCTTCTTAGCTTCTTGGCTTCTCCTTCACCTCAGTGAATCGTTCAAGTTATTGACTCTTTGATTCCATTGCTCTCACTCCTTCTCCATTAAGCTCCCGTCGTTTTCGCTGGTGGCAGAACACAGGGTGACACGACTTGAAACCCCAGGAGCTTCTACTGTAAGAACAATCAGCTGTGGGTAACAGGGTGACAAAATGGCGGACTCAGGCATCTAGTGGCTTCACGAGACGCAAGGGTATCAGCAAGCTGGGTAGAACTCATATGCCGAGGCGTCGCATCCATAATGTCCCTCAGACCTTCCAATGTAGTTCCGTGTACATCGGGTCGAGAACAATGTTTCAAACACAGCAGGCAAGTTCGGAAAGTGCAGTATCCAAACACAGCAGGTAAACTCAAGCGATAGTATTCAAACGTGTGGACACCGGAGGGGGTTTGAGACCTCTGAGTATATTCAGAAAACGGGAATTCGAGAGAGGTTCACGATCAGCAGGTGATTGGAAGGATTCGACCAAATAATAGCCTGGATAATAGTCTGGATAATAGTCTGGATAATAGCCTGCCAAGATTCAAACAGGCATAGGATCATATAAAACTTGATGGTCGACACGTTCGTGCTAGGCCAAGAGGCACTGACAACCAGCCAGGCACGGACAACTAACCAGGCACAAGTTTGTTTGTAGTTCCAGGGAATCTTCACAATAGCTTTACAGCCTAGAGGATGTAGCAGTTCAGGAAAAAGACCAGACGACCATCCATGACAACGAGCCACGAGGACAACGAGTCAGGAGGACAACGAACCACGAGAGACAAGATCATCATCCTTATGTTCTTCACTTCATCACTTCATGTTCACTTCTTCGCACCTTTCATCTTCTTCAGCACTTGCTGGATTCTTACCTTCAAGATACTGACTCATTGATTCCATTCCTCTCTCACTTCTTCTCTCACTATCACCATCTTCTTCTTCATTTCCCTCTATTCATCTCTTCTTCACTTCCCTCTATTCATCTCTTCTTCACTTCACTCTATTCATATTTTCTTCACTCCTCAATTTTCACCTTCGTTAATATAGGCTCAGCCTTCTTCACACTTCTCTGAACATCACATTGCTTCGTCTTCTCTTCTCTTCACTTCATCATTATAATTATCTTCTTCTTGTTCTTCATGATCATCTTCATCTTCATCTTCATCTTCATCTTCATCTTCATCTTCATCTTCATCTTCATCTTCATCTTCATCTTCATCTTCATCTTCATTTCTCCTTCACCTCCTCCTCTTCGCTTCCCGTGACCACCTCCGACGCAGCCTTGGAAAGCCTGTTCATCACAGCCACACCGTCGCCGCACTCGGTCACACCCTCAACCAAAATGAGATCCACGCCCGCGGCATCCGCATCACGAAGATCTCGGAACAAGTTGCGCGCCACATCCAAAGCACTCGGTCCCATGTTTTTTTCCACCACTGGCTGGATCCCCAACTCTTGTGGTTTCGCAAAATACACACTGCGCAAAAGAGCCACTTTCTCTGTGCGCCCTGCCATATACTGAGATACTGCATCGATGCCATTTCCACACCCATTAAATAAAACCACCTTGGCTGTGGGCGAATAATGCCTGTACTTCATGCCGGGCGTTCGAACGGGCTCCAACTTGCCTGCAGTCTTTTTGGCCGTAATTACTCCTTGCCATTCGTCTCCTCCATATTTCTTGATATCCTCAAGACTGACTCCGCCGGGACGGAGAATCATGGGTGGCGTGCAGAGCCCATTGACCACCGTGGACTCCACGCCTACAGAACACGCTCCTCCGTCGAGAATAAGCGGGATCTTGCCGTCGAGATCGTGCTTCACGTGACTGGCCAACGTAGGGCTGGGCCGTGTGGATGCATTGGCCGAAGGGGCTGCCAAGGGTGTATCGCTCATGGCAATTAATGCCCGGGCCACGGGGTGTTCTGGTAGACGCACGCCCACGGTATCCTGGCCCGTGGTCACTAAACTCAGAACAGGACACCCTGCTTCTATGGGCACCAAAATGGTCAATGGCCCGGGCCAAAAGTGTTGTATTAGCTTGTGGTAAATAGGGGGGATACTATGCAGGTGGCTCAAGATTATCCGCTGCACCTGTTCAACGCTTGACACGTGAACAATCAACGGGTTATCTGCTGGCCGGTTCTTAGCACTATAAATAGCTTTCACCGAGTCGTCGTTGAGCGCTGATCCGCCTAGACCATACACGGTTTCGGTAGGAAAAGCAACCACGCAACCGGGGGTTCGGACGCTTTCGGCGGCGTGCGTTAGGTGGTTCAAGGTGGTTTGGTCGCTGACCGTGACCTTATCTCCGGCAAAGCGGATTTTGGTTTGGTCCACGGGCAAAATATGCGTGGTGGACATTTTGCTTAGGGTTCTGCGGAGATGCCTGAACATGCATTCTTTGAGACTTGAGAGCATCGATGGGCCTGAACATCGCGCCGCATATGCAGGTACCCATCATCAACCATTCTCACCAACCACCAACCACCAACTTTCACCTAACCTTCCCAAAATCTCTCTCTCTCTTCACATCCTTCTCTTCCCAAATCTCTCTTCTCTTCACAACCTTCTATTCCCAAATCTGTCTTGTCATTTTTATTCGAAAATCACGTTTTCCGAAATGGTGGTCTTCTCATCGTCGGTGAGCGACTCGTAGTACGTCTGAAACCCTCCCAAGTTCTTGGCAATACATTCCTTGAAGAACTGCACCACCATGACTTTGATGCCTTCATCTGCTACCTCGTTGCTTTCGTCATCGGAATCCACATAAGATTGCAACTTCTCAAATGTAGGCACGCCGATATCGCCCATTTCCTCCCATCCGTCGTCGTCCCCATCGTTGGCCTCAGAAGCTCCCGTGGCTGCCGTGGGTACTCCAACAAAGTACTCGTCCGGGTCGGGTTGCTGGCACTGGAACTCCAACTCCGACACCAACAACTTCAAGATCTTGAGCGGCGCCTTGATCTTGGTGAAGTTCTGTGGCACGCCCTTGGTCATGGACCGTGTGACGATATGCTCCCCGGTATATGGAATAGGCTCTCCTTGCACTATAAGTTCCGAAACCCTGGAGTCTCCAATGGAGAAGATCTTGCCCAAGGCTAGGATGTTTTGCTTGATCTTCTCGAAGCCACGCGTGACTTCAAACGAGCTGAACCAAATGGGCATCACCAACGTGAGTCCATCTTTAGTGCCTCTATCCGTGGTTAACTTCATGGAAGTAAGTGCATCCACCACTGTTTCCGGAGACGTATTGAGCACAAGCTTGCAGAACACCATCACGAGGTTCTCGATGGTGATGACCTCTTTGGCCACCACGAGTCTTCTCACTGTGGCTTGAAGGAGCTGGTAGAAGAAATTCTGGTCGAGCACCGTTTGGAACTTCTCAAACAACGTGATCACAATCAACCCACAGTTCATGGCCGCACTATCGGAGAGTTGGGGACTCAAGAACTTGGACGAAATCTGCAAGAGGATGTCCAAGCCCTTTTCCTTGGTTTCCGGGTCACTGTAGTCAACGAACCACTTGGTGCCCTTTTGCATGAAGTTGTTGAACACCTCTCCGGCATTCTGCAAGATCTGGTCGTCAGATGTGGCCAAGATGAGGTTTTTCAACACGGGGAAAGCGTACAAGAACAATTGCTGGGGCAACGAGTCCTCGTTGGATGGAGAAGTGGGTGCAGCGCCAACCACAAGGCCCAATAACTCCAACGCCAAGAATAAAGCTGCGGAGTACTCCACCAGGTGACCCGACACCGTGTTATTTTTGATCACATCAAGAAGATATGGCACACACTTGTCACAGATCAAAAGATACTGATCTGGCTGAATATCCTCCAATAAAGTCTGCAAACATTCGGTTGAATCGATGGAGAGCTGCACATTCGAAGGGTCCTTAAACGAAATGAACATCACCATTTCCACCACAGTGTACTGGTTTTGGATCAAGGTATGGAGCAGCGCATTGCGGTCCATATCAATGGCAACGGATATAGCTTCAAGCAACACCGGGAGCGTATCCTCCTCACTAGAATCCATAAGCAGGCATGCCACTTCGATGAGCTTCCGTTGGGTTTCGGCGCCCAAAAGCTTCAAGTTATAGGCAGGCACGTTTCGCCAGATGGTAGCAGTGACCAAGACAGTAGCCTTAATAAGCTCGTTCTCCTCTGTTTCAGGAAGTGCAAAAACATCGTCAATAGCATCTTTGAACTTGGAAACTCCAAAACTATTGACCAGCACCACCAGGCTGAATTTCTCCATGAACCGAGGCATGAGCATCATGACTCTAGCGTGGACCAAGGAGTTGGGGTAGGTCTGGGCCTTGAGGTCGGAGAGTTTGTTCAAAAACGAAACAGGCGTAAAATCAGGACCAGCAATGGCAGCTTCTTCATTCAGGCAAAGGCCTTCCACCACAAACAAGTAGGCCTCGGCCAAGGTCCAGTCCAATTCTCCATAGGCCATATCCTTAACAGCACTGAACACAGAACACGCATCCTTGGTATTCAAATCCACCAATAAGTCGTGCACAGCTTCCCTGATGGTGGCATTACCAGATAACCCCGTAGCTTCAGTCACGTACGAGTTATAGTTGGCCACGTATTCCTCCACGGACTCACTGGGGTACACACAGCACATGACCAAGCTAGTCACCCAAACACAAAACACATCTCTTGGTAACACCTCACACACAGGCATGTCGTGTTGCAAGAGACTCAATGTATCGAGCAAATCGGCCAAGTGCAAGGTTTCCTTGAGGTCGGTGTTGATATTAGAAACCGAGGAATTGGGGTCAGTGGCATTAGGGTCAGTGGTGGTCGATTGGAAGAGATCCTGGGCCATAACCAAGAACAAGTCCAGTTTCACGGAGGTCAGCACGTGTTTGGAGAAATTGCTAAGCACCTGGGAAAACACGCGGTACACATAGGCCTTGAGGCCTAGTAGCTGCGGGTTCAGGCTAGAGGCCGAGTTCTGAAGGAGTTTAAGGAGAAGCTCAGATAAAAACACAATATGGTTAAGCACCGAGCGTCTCCTCTCCTCCAGCTCCAAGGCCTCAGCACTCAGCAAGGTGTTGAACACAGAAAGGTACAACTTCAAGCCACTGACCTTGACATTGGGACTGACCTCCAGGCTAAGCATATGAGTGACATAAGTAATGAGCTGGTTTCCCACGCCGCCATCCCAAAACTGGTCCTCGCCAATCAAGTCATCAAACACATCGTTAAGCACAGTCAAGCTCCCCATGACAGATATATCGTCCAGAAACTCCACCGCGCGATTGTACAAATCCGTCAACAACGACGGCCACTCATCCGGATAATCCACGGCCGCAATCTGCGCTATCACATACGCTGCGGCCGCCCGGAGCTTGGACTCACTTGTGCGCGTGGCCACCTCGAGCAACTTTTCCCGCACCTGCTGCTTCAATTGTTGATTAAGGGGTGGACCCACAAACAGCTCAAAGCCCAACGACCAAAATTTCGGCACCATTCTTTTAACGTGGAGCAAGCACGATTGCCGGATATCCACCAGCATGTTTTCATCTCCACACGCTTCTATGAGCTGGTAACATATTTGCGAGGGGTCCCTACGCATGGCCTGGTCGAATTGCCACTCGGCCTCTTTGCGGATGTGGTTGTCCCCACTGTTCTGGTTGACCACGCACTCGAGCAAGCTAGACATGAAGGTATTTAGAATGTTTTGATGGTATGTGATTTTGATAAGTTGGTGAGTGGGTTTGGTGTACGGATGTATGCTGGATTATTGGATTCTGTTTTCTATTTTCTGATTTGTTGGAGTGTCTTGAGAGGCGAATGAAAAGAGTTGCTTGAAGAGCTCGTGGTGTTGATGGTGGATTTTCACCGTGGCTGTAGAGTGCACATCGATGCGCGCGGCCGGTTGCAAAAAGACGCGTCACCGTCACCTACAGACGGGGACAGGGGACAGGGGACAGAGGAGAGGACGGGGACAGAAAGGGACAGAATTGTACAAGGGGACAAAAGGACAGAAGACAGAAAGAGAAGAATAGAATTGTGTAGAGGGACAAAAAGACAGACGAAGGACAGAAGTACAAATGGACAAAAAGGGTCTGGGACAAAGGGTCTGGGACAGGGCAGGGACAGAGGACAGGGACAGAGGACAGAAGGCACCAGAACAGAAGGACAGAGGGACAAAAACAGAAAGACAGAGGGACAAAAACAGAAGGACAGAGGGACAAAAACAGAAGGACAGAGGGACAAAAACAGAAGGACAGAACAAAGGGACAGAGGGACAATGGACAAAAGTTACTAAAAATAGTATGACTATTGGTGACTCATGGTGGATGGGATTAGCCATACTGCATTGTTCTTGCCCTAGTCATCACCTGCCACTTTTGGGTGCGCTCCAGTTACTTGTTTGGGCGCACCTCATTACAGTGGCCCTCACTCTCTACTTGCTTCCATACACTCTACTGGAATTACTCACTCAATTGGAATTTCTGACTACTGGAATTACTCACTCAATTGGAATTTCTCACTACTGGTATTACTCTACTGGAATTACTCTATTCTTCTGGGACGATAAACCTACACATAAAGGTGTTGGGGTGTTGGGATGTTGGGTGTTTCGGTGATTTTGTCAAACAAAAAAAAAACCTATGGGCCTGCATATAAGACCCCATGTTAGACTTCTTCGACAACTGATACTTTTGTTCCCAGGAAGCAGTGCTATGTGTGAGATCAAGCAAATAGCATCAAAAGGAGCAAGCAAATAAAGCTTTGGTTCCACCATGTTTTTTTTTTTTTTTTTTTTTTTTTTTTTTGATGGGACAAAAACCAAATTACCATAACCCTTCGCATAAACTGGAACAGCTGTGTTATTGGTGTCTAATAAGTCTCTTAAGAGTGGAAATTCAGTGGTCTTCTTTAATGACTTTATTCTATTGCTTTGCTGTTTCGTTGGCTCATCCACACAACTTCATAGTCCTCAAACAACATGACCCCTTATGCTTAGGCTGGTGCTAGCGGAACAAGACCCGTTGTTTGATGAGCTACGGCCATTGCTCCATGACACGAGCCCCAACCCTGAGTTGGGCTTTAATTGCTTGATTGACGTGGTCTCTGGTCTACTGTGGGCCAAAGGGTTCTTCAGATGTATAAAGTAAGTAAGCTGAGATGTCGCTGCATTCATAGAATCTTTGGCTAACTTCTAAGTATGGGTTGTGACTGAATTCTGCAGTTCTCCATTGCTCTATAATCCATTAGTCACTATTCATTAGTCATTAGTCATTACTCAGTAGTCATTACTTGGTAATAGAGTGAACAGTGAATATGCCTAATATATTCATAGAAGCCTAGGTTGGAAAGGTCTATGGTGGGAGGCTGTCGATATATTACTGTATACATCAATAGTCGGTATCAGTAGAAGCCAGAATACACACAGTCAGTAGTGTAGTATTAGTGTAGCAGTCAGAAGTAGTACTAGAAGTACTAGAAGTAGTAGTGGTTATAGAAGTCAATAGTGATAATAGCACTAGTAGTCAGTAGTAGTAATATGAGTAATAGTAGAAGTAGTCAGTAGTAGTAGTCAGAACTAGTAGTGGTAATAATAGTCAATAGTGGTAATAGTACTCGAAGTCTAGTACTAGTTGTAGTAGTAGTGTACTATTGTACTAGTGGTATACTAGTGGTAATAGTGTACTAGTGGTAATAGTGTAATAGTGTACTAGTGGTAATAGTGTACAGTGTTTCTCAAAACTATTCAAACTAACACGGAAACATTTTTCGAACCAAGAAGACAGAATGTTTCAAACCAGGACGGCCAAACGATTCAAACCACACTAGCAAAATTAAGCAAACCAAGTTTTGTACTCCTTCCAGTTCAGTTCCGTCCGTTTTGACCCTTGATTGGTACTGCAAAACTCGCAAATGTAGTACATATGAGATAATTCTTCATATTAAGATCTCCTTGAATATTTGGCCAATTTATGGTGTAGTGGTTTTGGTATTAGTGGAAAGAAACACGAGACCGGAACTCAACGGTGGTCACGTGACCATAAAGACCACAGTACCTTTAAAAGGCCACCACCCAACTTTTTCACCTATAAAAATATGCATTGTAAAGTCCGGAATTCCAGAATTACAACCATCTTATTTTCAGAAAACATAAGCCAAAAAAAGGCGTTTGCGTTGGGCCTTTTTCTGCTGAAGTAGCCGGGTGTACGGGTGTTTTGGGTTGTCGCCAGAGTCAATTCCGGGGTTGCACCCAATCAATGTTCTGTCCCTTCTAGCCCTTGATTGGTACTGCAAGACTCTCAAATATAGTACATATGAGGCAATTCTCTAGATTTAAGATTTCAGAATATTGAATTCTAATGAAAATTGGTGTTAAACATTACGCCATTCGGTTTGAAAGACTGTGCGAAAGGGTACGAAACTTTTTGAATTATTGGTTTGTCTAATTTTGCTAGTGTGGTTTGAAACATTTTGCCGTGCTGATGTGAATAGTTTTGAGAGACACTGTACTAGTGGTAATAGTGTAGTAGTACACCTGAAGTTATTGATTCTCGTGTATATTTTTACATATATATAAAGTAGCTAATTTATTAACTAAATCTGAAATTGGAGCATTTATGTATCGTTGTTTATTTCTTATTGATATATTATATCTCTTAATTTATCATAAGTTATAATTGAATAGTTTCTACAAGCTCTTATATTATTATAAGTATAATGTTTATGATTATCATGGTTTCGTTAAAACTATCGTACTTCTGTAAATTAAATAAGAAATATCCAAATAAACATGCTCCATAAAAATTAAGACTATATTATCCCACGAATAAGATGATTTGGGTCTATCATTTTTATTAGTAATAGTTCTTGTATACTCCGCTGCTATATATTAATAAAGACATGGTGAAGCAGGTCTACATATACAACTCCTAATTGTTCAAGAATCCCATGGTTGCTAAGAACCTTAGTTGGGTACACTATTTTTGAATGATTTATTGGTATTTCCCCACCAAATGCCATGTCTACGGATCCTAGAACAGGTAAAAAGATAGTAGTCAGTAGTGTAGTCAGTAGTGTAGTCAGTAGTCAGTAGTGGTACTAGTCATTAGTGGTAATCAGTAATAGTCATTAGTGGTAGTACAAGTAATAGTACTAGTAGTGTAGTAATAGTAATAGTACAAGTAGTAGTACTAGTAGTGTAGTACTAGTAATAGTCAGTAGTGGTACTAGTAATAGTCAGTAGTGGTACTAGTAATAGTCATTAGTGCTAGTAGTGCTAGTAGTGTAGTACTAGTAATAGTCATTAGTGGTAGTAGTACTAGTAGTGTAGTAGTGTAGTGGGAACTCCTCCAACTTGGACCGCATGGTTCTCAGCTTGTAGATTCTTGAACACTGGTCAGCAGTCGTGGTCCCACTGGTTGCGCAATTCTGCGTCGTTCAAGATCGTGGCCCCCATCTTGGCCTACCAGAGTATAGTAACGTGGTCTAGTAGCAGTACAATAGTGTAGCAGAATAATAGTGGTGTAGCAGTAGAATAGGGGTCTATTAGTAGCATAAGTAATGGTTGAGATTTTAGAGTAGTCCAGTAGTCCAGTAGTCCAGTATTGCTCTAATATTAATGTAGTAGCACTGAAAAAGCACTGTAGTAGTTAATCATACTATTCTAGTAGTCAGTGTCAGTTGTAGTAGTCAGTTGTAGTAGTCAGTTGTAGTACAGTGTTTTTCGAAACGATTCAAACCAGTACAGCAAAAAGATTCAAACCACACCAGCAAACTTAAACAAACCAATAATTAAAGAGTTTCGTACACCCTTCATAAGCTGTTGTATACAGGATGACAAGGAAACCAGTTCAGTTCCGTCCGTTTTGACCCTTGATTAATATTGCAAGACTTCCAAATGTATTACACATGAGGCAAACCTCCAGATTTAATAAATTAGAATATTGAATTCTAATGGAAGTTGGTGTGAAACCTTACGCCATTTGGTTTGAAAGATTGTGGGAAGGGGTACAAAACTTTTTGAATGATTGGTATACTTCATTTTGCTAGTGTGGTTTTAATCGTTTTGCCACGCTGCTTTGAATAATTTTGAACAACACTGTAGTCAGTTGTAGTAGTCAGTTTTAGTGTAGTAGTAGTCAGTTGTAGTACTAGTATTAGTGTAGTAGTAGTCAGTTGTAATACTAGTATTAGTGTAGTAGTAGTAGTAGTAGTAGTAGTAGTAGAGGGCTCCAGTACTAGTATTAGAGAACTAGTATTAGAGAACTAGTATTAGAGAACTAGTATTAGAGAACTAGTATTAGAGAACTAGTATTACTGAACTAGTAATACATACAATTACTCTTGATTATGACGTCTATGCTGATAACGAGACTGTGCCTAGCAAGTTCTGGTTGGCGTTCACCCGCAAGCGGTTCATGAACAGAAGTTTGTGATTGGGTGTTTTGAGAGTTTATGGAAGGTTTGCGAGGTGTAGCTGGATCAACACTAGATTTATTGGTATTTTTCTAACAGGTCTTAAGAGGTCCATAATTGGTCCATAAGTAGTCTTAAGAGGTCTTTAGAGGTCCAAAAAAGTCCATAAGAAGCTCATAAGAGAGGTCTATTGATAAGACGTTTGAATGAGAAAAAAGGTTTATTAGGTGTCTGCATGAGAAAAGAGTCTACTGAGAACAGAGCTCCTTGATCGATTAGATGTCTATTGATAAGAAAAGAGGTTTTCTATAAGAGTACGAGTTATTTTATAAAAGAGCTCTATTGATGAGAGTATGAGTCCTAAGCATTGGTAGAGACTACCTACTTATGGATAACCAGAGAGGCATTTTGATGAGACGTTTGAATGAGAAAGGAGGTCTATAAGTATAATTTATATTGACAAAAGTATGAGACCTACTCCTTTTGGCCACTGTTTGGGTCTTTGCTAAGGTGACGATACGTTGATGCCTCTCACCGGGGTTATGGAAAAGCTCAGTCATCTGAGCATGCTTGCTAATGGAGATACTGAATTAACTCTAGAGGTTACCACGCCCTGTCACGAAAGGTCGGAGACAATTCCTCGGGTTTAGTGGAAGTAGTGGTAGTCAGTAGTCAGTAGTGGTAGTCAGTGTCAGTAGTCAGTAGTCAGTAGTCAGTACTAGTACTATTATTAGTAGAAGTACTAGAAGTAGTAGTCAGTAGTGGTAATATGAGTAATGGTACTAGTAGAGTGTAGTAGTAGTTTGTAGTCTGTACTAGTAGCATAGTCAGTAGTCAGTAGTCAGTAGTCAGTAGTCAGTACTAGTACTATTATAAGTAGAAGTACTAGAGTAGTAGTTGAAGTAGAAGTAGTGGTAGGTCCAGGAGCGCGCTCCACATAAGTCCAAAGCCAAGCAAAGCCAAGCCATGCAAAAAGCACCAAGTGCACAAGGCTTCCGCACCAATTATCATGAGTATCAATCACTCACCCACCACCGCATTTACACACTACAACCACCACTTCTACAACCACCACTTCTACTACCCCAACAATTTACCACCATATTTACCACTATTTACCACTATTTACCATCGCCACTTCTATTACCACCACTATCTAATTAAGAATATATTAGAACTTTATTCAGTACTATATTTAGTGCTGTATTGGTACTGCTTGATTAGTAGTTGTATTGATTAGTGGTTAGTGGTGATTAGTGGTGGTTGAATAGTTGTGTGGTGGTAGTGCTGATTAGTGCTGATTAGTGCTGATTAGTGGTGGTGCTGATTAGCGGTGGTAGTGGCAGTGATTAGTGGCAGTGATTAGTGGCAGTGATTAGTGGCAGTGGCAGTGATAAGTTGTGTGGATGGTGGGTGAGTATTCCTGTGTGGAGTCACGACCAAGCCTCCGGGCCTCCACCTTGTTCGCCGCGCTCTCTCCACTTCTCCGATTCTCTCCACCCAATGGATCTCTTAGGCTCACAAGATCTCAATGGCCTTTTCCGCGCCGCCAATTTGGCCGTGGCCGGTCTCTCTGTATGTTGATTTCCGTTTATTTGGTTTATTTCTGCTGTCCGTGTTTCGTCCGGTCCGTTATCCAGAGTTCTCTGGATCTATAAATCCTGTCCACTCTATACATGGGATAACCATACAACATGGGATCTCCAAAACCAGTGATTTTCAAAGCCATGGGATCTAAAAAACTAGTGATCTTTAAAACCATGGGATCTAAAAAACTAGTGATCTTTAAAACCATGGGATCTAAAAAACTAGTGATCTCCAAAACCATGTGGTCTCCTTGTGAATTGCCTATAGGTGATAAGGTTTTTACTGTGATGTCATGGAATTTTTTGTTCAAGTTCATGATCATCCTGGTATTCCATAGTGTTTTATGGTTTTTCGTGGTATTTGGAGGTGATTTCATGGTGTATCGTGGTGATTTCGTGGAAATTTCATGGGAATCTCATGGTTTTGATGGAATTTCATGGCAGCATAGTGGTAATCTCACCAGATTCATGAGAAGCTCACCTATTTCATATAATTAGGTGGTCTATTAATGACTTTTATGATTTTGGGGTGATTTTATGATATTTCACCATTCCATGGCTATCCTCTTGGTGAAATTCTGGTGAATACTTGGATTAGGGGTAATCTCATGAAATTTTATCAATTTCATGTTATTTGGTGGTGTTTTCACGGTATTCCACTGAAATAATGTTGATTCCACCATTTTCACATTTATTACATGAAAATTCCTCTCTTTTCATGTTGATTTGGTGGTAATTCATGGAAATCCACCTACTTCCTCGAAAGTTCACCATTTTCATGGTTTTCCGTGTGATTTTTATGGTGATATCTCCAAAAATTCACTGAATTCATGAAAATATCACCATTTCCACGTTGAATCCATGAAAATGACACCCATTTCATCATAATTCATGGTAATAACTTGAAATCTGACCTATCACGACTTCACATCAGGAATCCCTACCCCAACTTAATACTAACTTCAGGTATTGTGTGGCCTCTCTCAGCTTTTCAGTGGAATGTACGTATAGTCTTTCACCTCGAAGAACACTAATACTTGATATAGCCTTCAACTCATACTCCTACTCCATGATTCTTATCATTGAACACTCCTTTATACTCCATGCTCCTTATCATTGAATGCTTCCATTGGTCATGACTCATCCATATCCATTTCATACTCCATACTGATGTGTTCAGCTCATACCAATATTCATACCAATACTCATACCAATACTCATCCCTTTCCCATACCCATACCCTTCCCATACCCATATCCTTCCCATATCCATCCCCTTCCCATATCCATACCCTTTTCATACCAATACTCATGTCCTGAGAGTCCATATTGATACTTATTGTCCACTTCATGTCCATATTGACACTCCATACTCACACCTATTCTAGATCGGTCTGACTTACCTATTCAGATCGATCTGACTCTGGCTTCATTAGTGTTCCATGACTTCTTTTCATTTGTCCTATTGATCATATACTAACTTCAGTCAATCTGTATGTACCCAACTACACCTTCACACTTCTTCCTTACTAACCGCAGTTCATCATTGGAATCTACATCATTGCTTTCGGTGCCGTGATCGGTCTCCTCGGTATGTTACTATCATCTACTAAATCGGTGATAACCATGAGAGTATCACTACAGAATATGAGGATCACTACAGAATATGAGGATTCTTATAAGATGATCACTGTGAAACTGGAAACTGGAAACTGTGGAATGTCACTTTGAAGTTATAACTGTGGAAATGTGAATACTATGAAACACTGTGGACCACTTTGAAAAATCATTACTAGAGTATCACTGTGAAAAGTGAACCATGAAAATATCACTACCAGATATCCACCATCAGAATGGCACTACTAGAATTTACTACTAGGAATCACCAGCAGAATTCCACCACCAGAACTACCAGAATATCACAGAAGATCACTACCAGAAGATCACTATGATGATACACTAGCAGAAATTCACCATCAGAATATCACTATGAAGATCACTCTGTCAAACTTACTCTGGGAAATACTATGAATACTGTGAACTCCTGTGAACTCCTGTGAACTTTTGTGAACTCCTGTGAACTCCCGTGAACTTTTGTGAACTTTTGTGAACTTTTGTGAATTATTACTATGAAAATTATACTCAAAAGAAGTGGACTTCTGTGATTTCTGGTTACTGGATCACTGGATTATTGGATCACTGGATTACTGGGTTACTGGAACTAAAACTGACCCCAGAAAGGAACCTAAAATTCCACTCCTTGAAATCATGACATCACCTCATACCCACCCAAACATATACTAACAACAGAATTCCGAGTGCCATCTGAAGCATACACCTATGGCTCGTTTCTTTTCTCGTTCATCGGACGGGGTGTTTGTACGTTTGCTACTTTTACCATCTACTCCATCTATACAAAATACTAACTACAGTCTACATTTTGATTGGTGCCAGCATCAACCACTCGAGCATTTTCCGGTTCCTCCTGAGCCTCTTGGTGATCATGGCCGGAATCGGGTTTTTGGTGTTGGAAACGATCCCCAGTATCTCTCCTCCGGACAACATGAACCCGGAGGGCATTTCCGTTGGAATCGAAGACGAAGATATTGTGTAGGAAAATTACGTTTTTATATTGTATAATGCTATGTGAAATTTAGAACTTGTATGATGGTGTACGGATGTTTGCTTGGGCCTCGCTACACAAACCTTGCGGAGGCATACGACTCTACTCCACTGCAACCCCACCCATTGCATTTTTTATATCCCCTTATACTTGCCCATATACAAGTCGGAGTCTTTGGCTTTCGTTTGGTGCCAAAAACAACGGATTTCGAGCCCTGGTCGTCTCGCCACGTGCCCTTGAACGTACCCCATACAGACCACCTCCATATGCAACGCCCAGCCCCTCTACGACCGCCCAGTGACACTCTCCAACTTCCCGGATGCAGTAGTGAAACGCAGGTGGCGAAAACTCCGGAGAATTTTGGGCTCCAGGGCGATATACAGGCCCAAAACCTTGATTCCCAAGAAAATGGCCTATTTCGCCAGAAAAGTCCCCCAAAACTCGACGAAAATCCCCCAATTTCCAGCCCATCGCATTCTCCATCAAATTCTGGCCAGAAAATCATCATTCCACGTGACTCGTTCACGGCGTTCCGACTTCTCTATGCCAGTGTTCAGGACGTCAGTCATCTTTCCTGCACAGTGTTCTTGGGCACCATTCCCGACGCCTGGATGGACATTTCCAAGCTGTCGGCGTTTGTCAAGTCGAAAAAAAGCACCAAGACATCTGTCCGAAAATGGGTTCGAAAAACGTCATCCAGGGTCAAAGGTTCCGTGCATTTGGAGCTGAGTCTAGACAATTCGGGGCCTGATTCTGTAGATTCCATTCCCCAAGCTCTCCTAGACGACCAAATAAATTCCAGTGAAAGCGACGAGGAAGAGGAAATTGAGGTGGAGGATGAAGGAGGAATTTGGGGAAGTGGAAATGGCGAAAATGGCGAAAATGTGGGGTTTTTAGATGGTGAAAATGGGGAAAATGCTGAAAATGCTGAATTTTTAGATGGTGGAAACGGTGAAATTGGAGGAAATGAAAAACTCAGAAATGGACCCGAATCTACGACCTCGGATGCTGCTTCTGATGCTGCTGGTGCTGCTGGTGGTCGGTTGTTTACACACTTGGCTCGGTTCACTGGAGGGTCTCTCCGCAGTCTGGACTCGTCGTTGACCAATTACCTCCCCAGACACGTTTCCGATAGTGACGATGATGATGCGTCGTACGAGAGCTGCCATAGTTCGGTCAATGGGAAAAAAACGGGCTCAAAAGAGCCAGATTTGGAGGTCAAAGGCTCTGATTTAGTGGTGAAAGGGTCTGACATAAAAGATAATGACTCCCAAAATGCATCTTTACAAACTGCAGCGGAACCCCAGCTGGTCTGGGAACAAAAGAATGGGCTGAAGATCCAGAATACGAAATCTGGCTTGAATTCGGGTCAGAATGGATGGACTGAAGTGGCCTTTGAAAATGGTGCTTATCTGCAGGACTCCATAATCAGTAACGATCCCAAGTCTTCAGAGCCTAATAATTATCTTTCGCCCATTCAGAACCCCTCCAGTTCCCTCAACGCCCAAGTCCATCTGTTTTCCCAGAACTCTCTTGGCCAGGTAAGTGCTTTTACTCAACTGGCGGAGTCCAATGGCTCCCGAAACCCGTACACCACGGGCCCAAAAGTGTCCTTTGCCACGTTCCCCAAGCAAAAAGGAACCAAAGCCAAAGTCTCCTTTGCTCAGCCTGCACCCGAGACCCAAGCAGCAGCAGATGTTCTTCAGCAGGAGTACATTCGGGCGGAAAAAAAGCACCACCGGCATATGCGCAAGTTCCAGTCGTTTGCAAACAAGGCCAGCAAGTCCACCAGCAAAGCAATTTCCAAGAAAAACCGGCTCAAGCTCAAATTCATGGATTCTATTCTCAAAAAACACAAATCCGGCGATATAATCCGCGTGGACCGCATGTTAGTGTTGGTCAAAAAATCCACGACTGTACATACACTCACCACGTTGAGCGAGCAAAAGGACGTGGATTTCGGGATCTTGGATCATTGGCGAGAATACGACGTTGTGCTCAAGAAAACGGATTCCGTGAGTGCTCCGTTATTGGCTCAGTTCTTTGAGGTCAAAAAAGGCCGCGATTTCAATGCCAAACCAGACCATAAGCTCAAGGTCAGAGCTGGCCTCATGTGTGAGTTCTATTGTCTCTCCGACAAAACCATATGCATAGCCGACCCCGTGGACGATGGGCTCCGGCTTTTCATCATGAACACCCGCTTCATTTCCGTGGCCTACAAGTGGTTATATATGATCAAGGAGATTTTAGAGGAGGATTTCTTTTCGTTGTTGAAAATTGATGTGGCAGGCACCAGCGTCAAGTTCCAGATCAGTATCCCTAAAAAACTCCTCCGGGAGTCGTTTATTTCGTCCGATTCTATGGAGATCATAGAGAAAGACCAAGGGTACGATGTGCTTAAAGACCCTTTGCTCAAGTACTTGAAGGAGCAAATGACCCTGCGAATAACAGCCATTTCTTCCAGTCATAAGCAACTTCAAGAGTGGAAAAACGGACATCCACAGCCTTGGTTCTGCTTTAAATTCTATGACCGAGTGGAATGGGTGCCGAACCTGGGAAAAGCGCTCTTTGTGCAGTCACAACTCCTCCAAAACTCGGCTTCTTTGGAGCTAAGGCTGATGGAGAAAACACTGTTGAGTGCCGAGAAGAAAACGGACGGGAAAAAAGTGACTTTAAGGCGTCCGTACCCCGTGGAAGGCTTTCTCGCCAGAATCACCAACATCAAGGGCGAAGAGTATCTGAAACTCCGGCTCTTCTACCGCATCCAATACTTCCATTCTGCAGACAACATTCTCTTTTTCCTGAAGTTTTTCCGGGGAGTTCCTCCGTCGCCCCGAAACATGCTTCTCCATGCAGATCCCCAGACGCCCGAGGAACGGGTGCAACTCCGGGCACAAATCCCGGAAATCTACGAGAAAAACAGCTTTGAACTCGATTCCCAGAACCATATTCCATGGCTTGATTCTCCTGATTTTAAAGCCTATGACCAAGAGGCAGTGGAGGAGTTTTCCAGGAAGATCCAGCATCTCGCGTGTGCCGAGGCCATGATTGATATGTGCAACGTGAAAGAGGTGCGAGAAATCCCGGTTTCCCTGATCCCAAAACACCATTTATACTTGCAATCGTACCTCTGGTACTCATCTCCAACCATTCTTGAAGATAAGGAGATCATGGACTGTGGGTTTGAGATGGAGCTTCTGAATGGCAGTTGTGTGAAGCTCTTGGCTCCTTCCAAGGCCATGAAAATGGAGTGGATCCGCAGATTAAAGGAGTTGGCCGAGTACTGGAGGTGTCATTCAGAAAACCTCATTGAGTCGCAGATCTGCACCAAACTCGCCAACCAGTCCAAGTTCCTCATTGACGATACGGTGGATCTGAACGTGCACTTTGGCCTGCAGAGTATAGAAATCGGGCACTCGTTTGCTAATGGTCATCTCTTCACCAATGCAAGCATGGCCATGTCGACTGCAGTGTTGGCAGCAGGGCCCATTTTCCAGAAACAAAAGAAACATGCTAGTTTCGTGCAGTACTACATGGTGCTTTGTCCGGGGTTTCTTATTATCTTCTCGTTGTACCGGAGATCCAAAGTGTCGGGGTTATGGAAAAAAACACCCTATTATGAGCGATACATGACCATTCCCATCAACGAGTGCTATGTGTATGCCGAGAGCAATGCGCAGCTTGATCTTTTAGAGACGAATAGTGGAAAAACGCCAGGAGAAAGCGTGGTGCCGAGACTTTACCCTGATGGGTGGAAATCGTCGGAAAACGACACCATGCGGAGTTTTTCTCTTTGGTTTGGAGGCAAACGAACGCTCCGAAGAGGCATTTTGGAGACGCAGGGTGTGAAGAACCCGGGTCTCGTGCATATGGCCCGAAAATCCGGAGTCACGGGGAAAATCTTGGTGTTCCAGACCCGGTCTCGACAAGAAAGGGAGATGTGGGTGTACAACATTCTCCAGGAAATCAACCGCAATGCAGAATGAGCGATTAAGTGCTTCGTATTTAAGTGATGGGTTGAATATGCATTTCGCAAGTGGAAGTGACTGACTGGCTGACTGACTGAACTTGTCAATAAGCACCTAGCATGTACGGAGTCAAGGTACTTCGTAGTATGTTGGATGTAAACCAGAGAAGCACTATGTGCAGGTCACTAGTGGTTTCCACCCGCCTCACAACTTGAATAGAATTTAAACATAAAAATGTTTAGTACCAATAATAATATCATCAGCATATCTAACCAACCAAGAATTTTTATATCCCTGGATGACAGCTTTTTTTTTTAAGTTGTGAAGGATATTTAATAGATTTATCATCTTTTATTTTTTTCATATTATTTATTATTTTTACCTCTTATATCCCTAGCTTCTTTATAGTTTCTTCTAATCCATCTAAAGTTCAACTCATTAATAATGGGCATAAAATACCTCCCTGAGGAACTCCAGAAGTATATTTTTTTTCCTTTTTCTACTATACAGTGTTTTTCACAACTATTCAAACCAGCGCATCAAAACGATTCAAATTACACTAGCAAAATTAAACAAACCAGTAATTCGAAAAATTTTGTTGACATTTTTGTATACAAAATATCAAAAAAACCAGTTCAGTTGCGTCCGTTTTGACCCTTTATTAGTACTGCAACACTCCCAAATTTGATATATATGAGGCAATCCTTTAGATTTAACATTTCAGAATAATGAATTCTAATGAAAGTTGGTTAAAACATTACGCCATTTGGTTTGAAAAACTGTGCGAAGAGGTAGGGAAATATTTTGAATTATTGGTTTGTTTAATTGTACTAGTGTAGTTTGATTAGCTTTGAAAAACACTGTAATTATGAGCACTGGTCCTGATAAGTAGTTTGACCGGAACTGCGGGCCGCGGCCGGAATTGCCCAGCTACTAGACCTCCAAAAACCCACCACTCCAACCTTTTCAGTTAACATAATATTCATCGTGAAGTCCGGAATTCCAGGATTCTAGCCAATCAAGTTTTTTCTAAATTCCATGAAAAAAACGGTCGTTTGCGTTGGGCCTTTTTCTGCTGAGGTCGCCGGGTGTACGGGTGTTTTGGAAAGTCGCTAGAGCCAATTCCGGGGTAGCCCTTGATTTTAACTGCAGACTCTCAAATATAGTACATATGAGGCAATTCTCCAGATTTAAGATTTCAGAATATTGAATTCTAATGAAAGTTGGTGTAAAATATTACGCCATTTGGTTTGAAAGACTATGCAAAGAGGTACGAAACTTTTTGAATTATTGGTTTGTTTAATTGTGCAAGTGTGGTTCGAATCGTTTTGAAAAATACTGTAGTTAAAATTTTATTGCTAATTTTAAAGGGTTTTAAAATATTTAATGATAAATTATCTGAATCATGATTAACCTTGGGATTAAATTATCAGACTTAATTAACCCTCCAAAAGGGAAAATTAAATTTTGAGTAGCATTTTTAATTATAAAATCTTTAGAACTTTGCTTTTGTATGGTACTATTTACATACCCCTGTATTTAATATATAATGAAACATGTGTTGAAATAGACGGTGTCAAGGTCACTGCGTGAACTTCATTCTCTAAATTTCGCTTCTCTCTCGACCTATTCTGTTTTAGAGCATCTTTTACCAAATTAAGATTCCTTGAATATTGGCCATTTTTGGTGTAGTGGTATGGGTATTGGTGTAATGAAGCACGAGACCGGAACTCAATGGTGGTCACGTGACCAGAAAGATCACGGCACCTTTAAAAGGTCACCACCCAACCTTTTCAGCTACAAAACCACCAAAATGATATGCGGAATTCCAGCATTCCACTAAACCAATTTTCGAAATAATTCCATCAATTAGAGGGTGTTTGTGTTGAGCCTTTTTCTGCTGAGGTCGCCGGGTGTACGGGTGTTGCGGCAACCAATTCCGGGGTAGCCCTTGATTGAAACTGCACACTCGCATATATAGTACATAGGCAAGGGTCCCGTATTAAGATTTCAGAATATTGAGCTAATGCAAGTTGGTATGAATTACGCCATTTGGTTTGAAAGATTGTGTGGAGGGGTACGAAACTTTTTGAATCTTTGGTTTGTTTAATTTTGCTAGTGTTGTTAGACCTACCATGGGTAGACACACTACCCATAGAGGTATCTTTCGAGCCTACGAATGCCAGTGACTCATCCAAGGCACCATAACCCGTGTCTTGGCCTCATCAATTCACCTTACCTCGTGACATGGCGTTTAACAGCCCTGCTTCACTCTCCGGTATTCACTGGTTAGCTATATAATTATTCGGATTCCCACTTATTGGGAATCCATCAACAAATGAACATAACTCCCAGTATTAGACGTATTCAAGAATCTAACAAGTGTGGTCTGAACCATTTAGTCGCACTTCTCTCTCGGACTTTTGCACTTCTATATGAAGATTTCCGACCAAATTTATATATTTGCAGCTTATGAATAAACATATATATATACAGAACAGTTCCATGAGAATGGTAGATCCCTACGATCTCGGCTATTGGGGAGAGAAAGACTGAGACAAAAGTGAAGGAGACAATGAGGTTTTATAGACTGTACAAAGAAATAACTAGAGTTTAAGGAATACTTCTTAGATGTACTATTTTTCTAGAGACCACAAGACTTTTTCATTTTCTCATGGAATCAAATGTTTTTTTTTCTTTCCCATGGACTCAAATATCACTCTTTTCCTCTTCCATGAAATCAAACATCACTCTTTTCTTTCTCATAGAATCAAATCACTCTTTCCTTTCCTTGGAATCAAATCATTCTTCTTTCTCATGGGATCTAATATCATTTTTTTCCTTTCCCATGGAATCACATATAACTCTTCTCCTTTCTCGTGTGATCTAATATCACCCTTTCCTTTTCTTATGAGATCAAATACCACTTTTTCCATTTTCTTCTTTTCCTTTCTCATGAGATATAATATCATTTCTTCTTTTTCTTCTTTTTCTTTCCCATGAAATATCATTTTCCCTATGGAATCAAATACACTCTTTCCTTTCTCATGGAATCAAATCACCTCCATTGCCAAAAAGGGCTCATACCCGGTTGACGACACTGTGTTTGAGGTATAGTTTGAGGGCAAGAAGCATTTTTACTTCATGATACTTTCTTTTTCATGGAATCAAATACACTCGTTCCTTTGTCATGAAATCGAATATGACTCTTCTCCTTTTTCATAAAATCAATGTCACTCTTTCCTTTCCCATGGAATCAAATCACTCTTCCTTTCCCTTGGAATCAAATATCATTCTTTTTGCTTTCTCATGAGATCTAATATCATTTTTTTTCTTTTCCTTGGAATCAAAAACACTCCTTCCTTTCTCGTCAAATCAAATCACTCTTTCCTTTCTCATGGTCTCACATCACTCTTTCCTTTTCCATGGTCACATCACTTCTTTTCCTTTCTAATGGAATCAAATATCATTCCTTTCCCTTTCTCATGAGATCTAATATCTTTTTTTTTTCCTTTCCCATGAATTCAGTATCACTCTTATTTTCCCTTGGAATCAATGTCCTCTTTCCTTTTTCATGTAATCGAATACACTCTTTCCTTTCTCATGGTCTCACATCACTTCTTCTCCTTTCTCATAAAATCAATGTCACTCTTTCCTTTCTCATGAAATTAAATACACTCTTTCCTTTCTCGTGGAATCACATATCATTCTTTTCCATTTTCATAAAGTTTCGTATGACCTTTTTTGCTTTTCTTATAAGATCAAATCCCACTTCTTTTCCTTTCTCATAAAATCAATGTCACTTTTTCCTTTCCCATGGAAACAAGTACACTCTTTCCTTTTTTCATGTACTCGAATACACTTCTTCCATTCCCATGGTCTCACATCACTTCTTCTACTTTTTCATAAAATCAAATCACTCTTTCCTTTCTCATGGAATCAAATCACTCTTTCTTTTCCCATGGAATCAAATCTGGCTCTGGTCCTGGCTCTGGTCCTAACTTCTCTGGCTCCGCTTTTGTTCTGGTTCTCTTGAACTTATCATAGTCTCGTCGCAAGTCTGTTGATGAAGCACAAGTCCTTGCCATTAACTGGTGCTTGATGGTCAATTTCAATTCTGGTTTTCAAGAAAACATACGATTGGTCCAGTGTGGGAGCTACCACTAAACTCATCACCATCCTCAATGTGTTTTACTTGATCGACTCTTGAACATCGAGCTTTTTCAGTTCCGATAGACTATTACGAGTTAGACCTTGTACTCGCTAGGAATAAATTTGAATCAAATAATGAGTTATGAATTCTCTTCTCCTTTCCCTTGGAATCAAATCACTCTTCTTTCTCATGGTGTAGCATCAGGTACCTGCTTGGAGGAGTCCACACGCACACTTAAGCTCTCGTTTTCCGGAAGGTTCCGGCTCCAGTCATAGACAAATTGGCCATTCACCTTGCCAAAACAAGGACTGTCACTATACACCAAGTGGTTTGCTTCAACAGTGAAACCCTTTTGCGGGGTTCTGGATAACTTGATGGAACCATTGGCCCCAATGTTGAAGTACTTTCCTGTCACGATATCGATCAACGTGGAGTCCGAGTTCAAGACCAACTTCATGTTTCCTTTAACTACACTGACTATGACGTTGCTGCCACTGGATCTTAGGTACCCTTTTTTGAAATTGGGGTCGAACAGGGTGAGGCGGGTGGTTAAGGATTGGCCTGCGAAGACGACTGCGAAAAGTACGAAAAGGAGGAGATTCATTGTCAAATGATTTTTTGTTTTTTTAAATTTTTGGTGTTTTTCTAGTTTTTTCAGGATATTTTGGTGGTTTATGGTTTTTTGGTGGTTTTGATGTTTTTGGTGTTTTTGGTGTTTTTGGTGGTCTGATTTCTTGCGTGACCTGATTACCTAAAGTTCAAGGCTCAACTCTTGCTTTTATACTTTGCAGCCATGTTCAAATACCAAAAAATGAGAAAGTGACATGAGAATGGAACAATGGGTGCAAATTCGCGTGCGCGCCATGAACTGATTTAAAGAAAAACAACGCTAGACCCTTACGCTGGTGCAGGAAATGGGGAGACCAGGTTTTGAATGGCTCGAAAATTCGCCTAATGGCGCAATTTGTTGTCATATATTATCAGACCATGTCTCCACTGACTGTCTCCTTGGCTGTCCGTTTGTCAGTACCACTTTATTTCTCTGTTTGTCAGTGTACCACTACCATTTTTCGTAGATCCATATGCATTGAAAACAGCAATCAAGAGATTGCGCTACCCACGGCTTGCGGGGTAGCAAGCAATCGGTTTTCCGCAGCAATCAGTTGAGCAGCAATTGTACAGTGTTTTTCAAAATTATTCTAAGCAGCGTGACAAACAATTCAATCCATACTAGCAAGATTGAACGAACCAAAGATTCAAAAAGTTTCGTGCCCTTTCGCAATCTTTCAAACGAAATAGCGCAGTGGTTTTACACCAACCTTCATTAGATTTCAATATCCTGAAATCGTAAATCTGGATAATAGCCTCATATGTACTACTTTTTTGAGAGACATTTGGGGTCCTGTAGTACCTATCAAGGGTCAAAATGGATGGAACATTGATTGGGTGTAACCCCCGGAATTGGCTCTGGTGAGAATGAAAAACACCCGTACACCCGGCGACCTCAGCAAAAAAAGGCCCAACGCAAACGACCGTTTTTTTCATGGAATTTAGAAAAATCTTAGTTTGTTGGATTCCTTGAATTCCGGACTTTACAATTCATTTTTTTTTCAGTCGAAAAAGGTTTAGTGGTGGACTTTTGGAGTTGGTGTAGCTGGGCATTTCCGGCCGCGGTCCTCAATTCCGGTCAACAATACCAGAACAGTGCTCATAATCATACATCATATAAGTATGACAGAAAACAGTATGAGATTATGTCCAATATTACAGTGTTTTTCATCATTCAAAACAGCGGGGCATACTTAAACAAACCAATAATTCAAAAAGCTTCGTACCCCTTAGTACAGTCTTTTAAACCAAATGGGGTAATGTTTTACACCAATTCCATTAGAATTCAATATTCTGAAATGTTAAATCTGGATGATTGCCTCATGTACTACTTTTGGGAGTCCAATCAAGGATCAAAATGAACGGAACATTGATTGGGTGCAACCCCCGGAATTGGCTGCCGTAACACCCGTACACCCGGTGACCTCAGCAGAAAAAGGCCCAACGCAAACGCCTTTTTTTTTGCTTATGTTTTGTGAAAATACGATGGTTGTAGTCCTGGAATTCCGGACATCACGTTGGTTGTTTTGTAGCTAAAAAGGTTTGGTGGTGGCCTTTTAAAGATGCCGTGATCTTTATGATCACGTGACCACTATTGAGTTCCGGTCTCGTGCTTCTTTCCACTAATACCAAAACCACTACACCATAAATTGGCCAAATATTCAAGGGGAATTTTAATTTGGTATAACATAATGCTCTTGTATAGTATAGACAGTAGAGTGTAATATAGTGTAGTCTTATAGTGGCAGTACTTGTCCATTGTTAGGATTGGATGGAAACGCTTCATGATCGTGCACAGTCATTAAACCAAATGACGTAATGTTTCACACCAACCTTAATTAGATTTCAATATTCTGAAATTCAAAATCTGAAGAATCGCCTATCTACTACTTTTGCGAGTCTTGCAGTACCAATCAAGGGGGTCAAAACGGACGGAACTGAACTGGTTTCCTTGTCATCCTGTATACAACAGTTTGTGAAGGGTGTACGAAGCTCTTGAATTATGGTTTGTTTAATTTTTCCGGTGTGGTTTGAATCGTTCTGTTTAGCTGGTTTGAAATGTTCTGAAAAACACTGTACTTTACTCGTTGACTTCTTTGAGAGAAACGTGTTACCGGAAAACTCTCCACTAGAACAATAGTAGCCATCATTGCAAGAAGTGCTTTGATGGCCATTGCAAATCCACTATGATGGCTATTGCAAACTCCACTATGTTGGCTGCTCTCTACTCTCCATACCATATTATCTGCTCTTTTGCAGTTTCAGAGTCTGTAACCTGGAAAAAAGTGGGATGGGCACTATTAATGCCTGGTCTTATATGCACACCGCCCAATATCTTACTTTCCTGGCTCTTTTTCTTGGCCATAACTGCATGTACTACCGTTAAATGGTTCCTGCAATCTGTGCATCCCACTAAATGCCGTTAAATCTGGCGAAATCCACTTTAGGTGTGTCATACCCGGTAGGTTATCGCAAGTGGTTGTGTGCCCTGGTCGTATGGTACACTCCGAAAACAAACACATTTAAGGGGGCCCGGTATGCGGTAATTTCCTAATTCAAAAAAGTTTCGTGGGTGTAGTTACCCGATATGGAAAGCAAGCATCGGGATGTTTCATTGGCACGTAGAGCCGTTCAGTTCAGACGTAGGTGCAGGATTATTAGTTTGTATACAGGATTGAATACGTATATGCACTCCAGCACCATCCATTATGGTCATTCTGTCCATTTCCAAAATGGTCCCCTTTCCAATTACATTGTATTGACACAATAGCACGGTAGATATTATACAACGCTTATCAATTGGGTAGATACGAGGTGCATCACGTGACTGCTTTCCATCTTTCTTATCTGACCAAACAGCAATCAAGCAAGTACCACCAGGGTACCAGTGTGCATCAATCAGAGGCCCATGGCCAAGAAATCCTAAACAGCTTTTTAAAAAGATTGCAGCAATCGTACAGGTTTGGCTTAAAAAAAGATTGCAGCACCACAATTTCACACATGGTCTCCCACTGCATTACTCACTGTGGCCCTAAGTGGCTTAACTAACGTTGATCGGACGGGAAACAGTGCTTTCCACTTGGTATGGCCGCAACCGGAAGTAAATTTTTTTAGGTAACCATCATCAGTTGGTATATTTTCATAGCATTTCGTCCGTTATTCATTCTATTTAAATCAAGAAACCACGATATGACCAGAAATCACCAGAAATCACCAGAAATCATCAGAAATCAATATTAATGAAGGTAAGAATATAGCAAATGCAAATAATAATGGTAAGAATATTATTCAACACATAATTATTAATTTATCATATCTAACTGTTGGTAAAGTTGCTCTTACTCAAATATAAGTAAATGCAAATACTTTAGCTTTTAAACCTTCTGTAGCCTGACGATCGGACAGAGTAGGCTTCATGAATCCTCTATAGGCTGGGCCGTGCCTATCGTGGATCTAACAATAGAACATAGTGGTGTATAGAATATAGTAGTATAGTAGTATAGAATATAGTAGTATAGAATATAGTAGTATAGAATATAGTAGTATAGAATATAGTAGTATAGAATATAGTAGTATAGAATATAGTATAGAACTTAGTAGTTGTTATGTTCTTTAGTAAATTTATGCCTAACTAATACAGTGTTTTCAAAACTATTCAAACCACACTAGCAAAATTAAACCAACCAATAATTCAAAAAGGTCCACTTCAGTTTGGCCCGTCTTGACCCTTGATTGATATCGCAACACTCCCAAGTGTAGTACATACAGTATGTTTTCAAAACTATTCAAATCAGCGAGGCAAATGTTTCGAATCACACTAGCAATTGAACAAAGCACTACACACTCCGTCCTATCTAGTAGTGTATCTTTAAGCAGTGGATATTCTGTTTTAGAGAGAATTTGGTTGTTCAAGATTAAGATTCTCCTTGAATATTTGGCCAATTATGGTGTAGTGGTATGGGTATTGGTGTAATGAAGCACGAGACCGGAACTCAACGATGGTCACGTGACCAGAAAGATAAGGGCACCTTTTAAAGGCCACCACTGAACCTTTTTTAGCTACAAAACCACCAACGTGATGTCCGGAATTCCAGGACTATAATTATCGTATTTTTACAAAACATAAGCAAAAAAAAAGGCGTTTGCGTTGGGCCTTTTTCTGCTGAGGTCGCCGGGTGTACGGGTGTTGCGGCGCTTTCGCTGCCCCCCGGTTTATCCCAGTTCCGGCCATCCTAATTGCTGGAACATGAGGAGCCAGTAAGATAAGACACCATAGAAGAGACGACATTGAGTTGATGAGAGTTCTGAGAAAATAAAAAAGAAAATGAGTAAAATAAAAAAGAAAATGAGTAAAATAAAAAAGAAGAGTAAAATAAAAAAGAAAATGAGTAAAATAAAAAAGTTTGTGAATCTTAGATACATCTTTCAGTCTATGCGTAGTAGATGACAAAGCACAACAGAGATGTCCTGACCCGTGTACGTAGGAATATGTTACCTGCAGTATAGAGGAATGTAGATTTGATAATAATTCCCCGCTCAGCTAGAAATGCTGGGGAATCACGTGACCCGTAAAGTAGCCATGGTTCAAGATCCAGAGATCCTCTCTTGCTATAAGATATAGATCTCATTGTCTCATCAAGCTAAGCAAACACTTCACCTAACTTGTTTGTTTCAGATAAAGGCAGAGTCTCATTGTCAGTACGAGGAGTTCTGGTGGGTTTGGATTTGGGGGGCATCTTGATATGTCTCCCTAGCTACAGTTATTCGAATACTTGTTTAATAAAAGATGTCGCAAAGGCCTCCTTATATGATTGGGAGTTGGCCTTCACTGACCCTTGGTTTTCAGGACAGCCAAGGTGGGAAAACTAGCTGCGGAGTGCCCTGCAAGCCTACAACACCGTACTCGCTCTTATTCGGTGCTTTTTTCCAGCCCGGAATTGGATGGGATAAGTCTTATAAGGTTCCGAGGAATATGTGCAGACGGATGATACAAACCGGGGTTTGGGGTCAGGAGTCAGGAGTTTGGGTCAGGAGTTTGGGGTCAGAAGTCAGGAGTTTGGGGTCAGAAGTCAGGAGTTTTGACTTCCGAAAAGGTATTAGCAAGTCCGGTACAGGAGAACGGAATTTATGGTAACGTGGTATATAAAGAGGGGATCTCGCTCATGGAAGAGAAGTATCGAAACAGACCACAAAAGAGATTCTAGTTAATATACGTCGCATAAGTATATTAAAGAGGATAAAGAAAGAATGAACACTACTGTACCAGAATTGTTAATACTCATTTGAAGAAACAAGATAACCGTTTCTGTCTATGCAGGAATATATGGAAATTCTCAACAGTACTGTGGGTTACACTGAGCAGTTTTGGGATCTTCAAGTACTGTAGCGACCAAACGAACTGCACGAGATCTGAAGTTAGCCAAAACGCGAAGGAGAGACTGTAGGTTTTATAGACTGTACATAGAACTAACCAGAGTTAAAGGAGTACTTCTCAAGTGTACTAATCCTAGAGACCAAAGACCTTCCTTCTCATGACTCAAGATCGCTCTTTTCTTTTCATGGAAAATAAATGTACACTCTTCCTTTTTCATGGAAAATAATGTACACTCTTCCTTTCTCATAAATTCAATATCACTTTTCCTTTTCCATGAAGTCAATATCACTCTTCCTTTCTCAAGAACGTACACTCTTCCTTCTCATGGAAAATAACGTACACTCTTCCTTCTCATGGAAAATAACGTACACTCTTCCTGCTCATGGAAAATAACGTACACTCTTCCTTCTCATGGATCAAACAAAACTTGCTTCTCTTGGAAACACATCACTCACCGGCTTGGTGGAGTCCACGGCCACACCTAAGCTCTCGTTGTCCGGAAACTTCCGGCCCCAGTCAAAAGCAAATTTTTTATTCACCATGCCAAACCAAGGATTGTTGCGGTACATCAAGCGGCCAAAACCAAGAGAAAATCCCGTTTGCGGCGTTTTGGATAACGTGATGAAACCATCGTCTGCAACGTTGAAGTACTTGCGCGTTTTGCAATCGACCAAGGTGGAATCCGAGTTCAACACCAACTTTATGTTTTCTTTGTAAATATTGACCATCACGATGTTGTCACGAGAGAATAAGTACCTTTGTTTGTATTTGGGGTCGAGCAGGGTGAGGCGGAAGGTTAAGGATTGGCCTGCGAAAACGACTGCGAGAAAAGCAAAAAAGAGGAAATTCATTGTCAAAATGTTTTTTGGTTTTCTGATGTTTTGATAGGTATTTTGGCTTTTATATTGGTTCTTTTTTGTCTTTTCTGGTTTTTTTGTGGTTTTTTTGACTTGTTTTTTGGTATTTTTGATTTTCTTGTGTGACCTGGTTATCTAATTTCAAGGCGCAACTCTTGCTTTTATACTTTGGAGCCATGTTATTCAAAAAAGGGACAGTATGCATGATATGAGAATAGTGTGATATGGAATAGTGTGATGAGAATGGAACAATAGGTGCAAAAAATCGCTTGCGCGCCATGAACTGATTTGAAGGGAAAACATTGGGAGATCAAGGTTTGGAATGGTTCGACATTTAGCTTCATGAGGCGAATTTCGGTTTGTCTATTTTTCTGTCTCTTCCTCGGCCCATATATCCCCCTGGTTGTCTAATCCAGTAATTGTTCGCAGTTCGTGTATGAAATGAGGTGCAACACCTTTACTGACCACTCAGTTTGCTTTATGCAGTATATCCGTAAGGAATGACACATGCCCACTTTTCGCCATCTTAATCATACGACTATTAGAGCCGCTAATTCCTTCCCCAATGGATTTTGAAATTTGCACGACCTCGTTGTCTAGTTGGTCTTGTTTGAAGCCCTATCTGCGTTGAGTACCAAGAGAGTATTGGCACTTATCCCGCCACCTTTTTGCTATCTTAATATTATGTACGATTTTGTGACGAATAGTTGGCATTCTCAAAGAAGATCCTGACCTACTGAATCCAATACCCCCTAGCCTATTGTTCGTGCTCTTGTTCCTGCTCTTGTTCCTCCTCTTGTTCTTGCTCTTGTTTCTCCTCTTGTTTCTCCTCTTGTTTCTCCTCTTGTTTCTCCTCTTGTTTCTCCTCTTGTGTCTCCTCTTGTTGTTGCTGATGCTGGAGTCGTAGCTGTGCCTTCTCCACTCCTACCATAAGAGTCTGGGCTAATTCAATAGTAAATGGTCTTTTCTTCTTTTTACGTGACTTGAGTATTCCAAGGGGAGGCGTCCTTTTTATAGTGAAGAGGCTGCCTTTTGTGAAACGTATGCACGGTATTCAGGGGCTTGCATGGCTGCGAAAATGTAGCCCTATTAATATATAAGATCCCCCGCTGCGACTTGTGCTCATTTTTTTTCCACTCACTTAGCAGCAATTTTAGCACCTCCATTCGCGCCCCCACATAACAATACCGAAAATTAATGACGAACAATGAAAATTCAATGAAAATGCAATGAAGATGCAATGAAGATGTAATGAAAATGCAATGAAGATGTAATGAAGATGTAATGAAAATGCAATGAAGATGCAATGAAAATGTAATGAAAATGTAATGAAAATGCAATGAAGATGCAATGAAAATGCAATGAAGATGCAATGAAGATGCAATGAAGATGCAATAAAGGTGAACAGACGAACAATTGACGAGAGAATAATCGATTGACACGTGGAGAACCTCCTGCCACTCTATGGCCAGCCACACTATAAATGACAACTTTATAAGCCACTACTCGATGATTCAAGCTATGTCACTACTCTGAAGACTGCTTTTTAACAAGGCTACAATATGTGGACATGACAGATTAGTTATACAGGTCGACAAGTTCTAGATGCTACTTCAAATAATGGAGATCTATTTCTTTCTTGACTTTATTAATTGTCTATGCTGACCAGTTCCTAGCTGACCATCTACCTCCATTGAGTCTGAGTTGGATTGGTATTATAGAGTCTGTCTTGAATTACCATAGAGTCGGTGTTGAATTACCATAGAGTCGGTCTTGAATTACTATAGAGTCGGTCTTGAATTACTATAGAGTCGGTCTTGAATTATTATGTCTATAAACTATGCATTATGTTTTCACCCATCTGACTCTGTTAGAAGGTCAAATTCTTTTTGAAAAAGAGGCCGTGGTCATAAACCGAGTAACTACAACATCTTGTTTTTGATCTCGGAGATCAACTCCGAGTCGGAATCCGAATCGGAATCTGATCCCAACTCTGACTCCAGATCCGAATACGACAAAAGCACAGGGATATCGTTCAGCGTGTGCCGCACAATGTGGAGTGGACTCGTCTCCGATTCATACGACTCGTACGTCTCGTACGTCTCGGCAATCACCTCCGGCACTAGGCCAAAACTGATGAGTTCCTGCTCAAAGTCTCCCACATCTCGATCGCTGGCATTGGCGTTCGCCACACTGTCTCTGGAAAACGCCTTATAGAATTCCAGATCAAGATCTGCCAGGGTCCGGGACGCATGTGCGCTTTTCTGTCTGTCTATGAGCGATCTGGCCAAAACTGACCTTGAAGTTCTCTTTTTTTCGTCTCTTGGCTTTGAAATCTTTTCTCCTGCTGCTCCTTTTTCAACTTCTCCTTTTTTGGCTGTTTCGCTTCTTTGGAGTTCGTCAATGGTGAGCGTGGACGTGATGAGGTCTCCGGGAATCACCAACAGCGTATCGGAGACGGCGATGCCCCATTTTTCGATGACACTGCTGACGTCACAGTGGAGTTTCAAGAGAGGGGCGTTTTCATTAGCCGACTCAAAACATAGCACCGTGGTTTCGGGCGTGGTGATGGAAAACTTGGTCTTGAGAGGGAAAAGACATGGTGCGGTGCCATTTCCCACCACCAAGTAATCGGTGAAGAGGTACACAACCTGGGGCGAGAAGTCCTGGTTATGGAGCGATACGTGGAGCCGATCCACCAACTTCAATGACCCTAGCGACGTCAAAAGCCCGAGGTCTATGGCGTACGAGCTCAACATGTGTTTGATTGCAATGTTGCGCATCTCTTCGAGAGAGACATGGCACGGTTCAAGGGTTCCGGGAGGAAAGCTTTTGCGGAGAAACGAGGGTTTTTGGCGTGCTCCGAGGTCGGGAAGCGATACGTTTTTGGGCAGGTTGGGGAGGAACGCTGCCTTGAGGCTGGAGATCTCTGGCTTGACACGAAGCTCGAAGTTTTCCATCATGAAGAACCGAGAAACTCGGTTTCCATAGACCAAGGATGTCTGGCGAGAATGCGAAGGTGTTTCGGCCTTTGGACTGGCTTCCCACAGTTGCTGCCACCTTGAATTCTGCATCAAATCCGGTGTTTCCTTCGTGAAAGGCGCCTGTTTAAGAGTTGGAGTGATTTTGAGCAGTGTATCAAACGATGGGGTCAGTTGTGGAAGAGAGGGAGTGGCGAAATGCCGAGGCGTGGGTGTTTCCGGAGTATCATTCCGTCTGGGAACCTCAGGGATGCTGGTGAGTCTCAAGGTAAGCATGGCTTCCGAGAGAAGCTCCTCTATAACTGCCTCCTCGAGTGGAATGACTGCACACCGATCTTTTTCGTGCTGGCACTTTTTCCCCTGGCAAATGGGCATGATGGTTCTCTCCACTGTGGCCTCCGTCAGTCTCGGCGAGAGTTTCCCGTTGGAAACCGCCAGTTCTAGCGTATAAAGGGCGCTGATCTGGAGACACTCGCTGTGCACGCAATCTCCACACAGAAGAGGCACCAAGCGCTCTGTTTCAAGCTTGGTTTCGAGCAGCTCGTGGCATATAAAGCACTCGGAGAGAAGCGGCTCGATGGCCATAGAATTGGTCACAAACGGCTTGACCTTGGGTCCGACTTGTCTACTTGGGTCGGGAAATTGAGGCACGGCTTTGTTGCGTGGAGGAGGAGGAGGAATGGTCAAGCTTCCTCGCGTGAGCACCTGGCTATCTTTGAGGAGGTCGAAGTCGTTGATGCTCTGGGCGTCTAGCACATCTAGAGCAGTCAAAAAGACGTCGTCGTCGGAGGGGAAATTGACCCGGGGGGTCAGGGTATGGGATCTTCTAGATCCTGGGGTCAGACCCCGGGAATTGGAGAGAGACGGAACCCTGGACTCGGGCGTATGGGCGACTTTATAGTCGTCGGGCCGGGGCAGCTGGAACGACCGGCGCTTGATTTTGTCCCTCCAGTTGAGTTTGGACTTTGGCGTCAAGGCAATGGGGGCCCCGAGCATCATGGGAAACTGAAGTGATAGAGCTGGAAGTTGAGCTGGGACTTGAGCTGGAAGTTGAGCTGGAAGTTAAGCTGGAGCTTGGGCTATTGGAAAGGGTTTTTTTTTCGGGGGCCAGATGCTTGCAATATAACCCCGTGGAGCCATAACCATATTAGCTACAGCAGGGCTCATGCAAGTCATTTCTGGGTGCAGCTTGCATCGTAGATATCGCTAGAAATGTGGCAAGGTGGGGGTTTGAACCAACTTTGGGCGCACTGCGCGCCCATACGTATGCACGGGTGCGTGCGTCATATCGTGCATGCTAAGTACGAGTTCTCTCGGCCGTTCCCACCATAGCTCGTTTGGTACGGCTACGGAGCTCATCCCGATGCCTTTTGCCGAGGTCCGAGATCTGCCTCGGCATAGACTCAAAACCATCCCCTGAAAAACGCTATTTACTTTAATTGATCACCAATTGATTAGGTGAGGATTACTTATCTACCTGCACAAATGCACCTTTCCGGATTTATCACCCTAGGCTGCACCGACCTTATCAAGGGCTTTTTTTTTTCATTAATAACTTCTGGCAGACCTGAAACTGAGGCACATTTTTTAAAGGTAGTCCTGCATGCACGATCTTTGCATGCACGATCTTTGCATGCACCTTAACTGGCCGTGAGCATCGAGCGGGATTTAGTTCTACATATCTCGGGTGTCTTGTGCAGGTGACAGTGGCCAATACTGTGATTGGTGCAGGGGTAAAAGTGGCTAAGTATTGTGGTGTTAAGGGGTAAGATGTATAAGTGTGTGGTGTACAGGTTTATTGGAGTAAGGGAGTCAAATGTTCAGCCTATCGCACCGAATCTTCTCCCACACTCATTCTCCACATTTCATCCAGGTCACAGGTATTCAACATGAAACAGAATTGCAGGACCAATGCATCTGGGAAGCATCTTGTGTGCACTGTGATTACTGTGTGCAGTCCCGAGTTTACATTAACCGAAGCACATCTGCGATGTGTGCAGATCGCGCATCACGTCGCATGCCAATCATCTCATCTCAACATTTCGTAGCCTCTTGGAATCTCAACATGCGGAATCTCAATTTCCGAATCCATCGAGGTACGCCATGCATTAAAACCGCCATGAGCATAGAGGTTAGATCCACACTAAAAAAATATTCTGGGCAATTACTTTTGGTTCTGGAGATTCCTGGAGAATGGAACCCAACATTCGGATGGACAAAATAGTACTGGATTCTGATTGGACAAGTTCTGACTGGACAGATTAGACAGATTAGACAGATTGGACAGATTAGACAGATTAGACAAATTGGACAGAGTAGACAGAGTAGACAGAATTAGACAGAATTAGACAGGATTGGACAAAATCGGACAGACTTCTGATTGGTTCAAATACTTTTAGGGTGGCCTACTGCGACTGTTCGTTCCGGGTGACGGGACCGTTTAAACTTTCCGAGTATGGGCTTATGCGAGAGTGGCTGAAGAGGCACAGATGACTAAGATTTGGGAAGCTGGTTATGTGCAGGACGCTCATGGGTACCGAGAAAGGTAGTCCAGACACCCGTACGGCATCACCAGGTACTAGTGGACCGTTTGCCCGTCGGACGCACAATCTCCAATCTAAGGCACAGTCTAAACATGGGCGAGGATTGGACAATGTGAAGGGCAAGAAGGAACGTTTTAGTTATATGCAGGACTTCTGTAGATATTTTAGGAATTCATTGAATGTCTCAAGAAATCACTAATAGTATAGTTTTAGAGACAAAAGTTTCAGAATGTATGTGTATTTTTATGTAGGTGATGGATTCCAAGTTTGGATAATGCAACAAGAATCGGGGAGCCGGGCTCGTAACCGGGGAAGTAAGTGGGCTCGAAACCAGGCTCGAAACCAGGCTCGAAACCATAATTATGTGCAGGCTCCAAATCAGGTGCATAGGTCAAGGACCCCAGTTACATATCCAAACCAAAACATGCAGTCAAGATGGTTTCAAATTGTGACTATGATTAAGTAAGCCCAAACACTTTCCTTTTCAGAATCTTTTGTATTGTTCTAGCATGGCATGTGGGGTACTAAAAAAGCGTAGTGTACTCAATATCCGTATATATCCGTATATATCCGTATACTTCAAGGATCCAGAATGTCCCACTCTCTTCTCATACCAACACTTTAATACTATTACTATTACTATTACTATTACTATTACTATTACTATTACTATTACTATTACTATTACTATTACTATTACTATTACTAT